>ML685789.1:22696848-22773470 GCA_007922175.1 Pelusios castaneus | reverse complement strand
CTTTCTTTCTTTCTTTCTTTCTTTCTTTCTTTCTTTCTTTCTTTCTTTCTTTCTTTCTTTCCAAAGCCTCCAGATTCATTCTAAATGGGGGAAAAAAAGAAACCCACCAGTTGGAGGAATTGGCCGGCGGCTGCTGAGGCTGGGATGGCCTGATGTTTGGGATTGCTTGGAGAATGGTGTGTTTCTATTGTCTGGTGGGTTGCATTTTTTATTTTTAAGACAGGCTATAATTCTTCGGGTAAGAAACACTGTATATCCCTAGGAATCAACCTGCACGCCTGTTTTCTTTGAATAATTGCCTGCCTAATGTGAAATGCCCTTGGGGAAAATATTTATTAAATGGAAACAATTGTCCCGAGTCCCTGTAGAGTCGGGGTTTGTTAAAGGGTTATTGACAACTGCACCTGCCTGGTGAAAAAGACTGGTGTAAAATAAAGCTTAAACATCGCCGCTTGTGCCTATATTTAGCTCTCGGCTTTAACCGTCTATTTCCAAAAGAAGCTGGAGGGGAGACATTCACCAGTTTGGCAGCACTAAATATTTACTAGTTCTCCCCATCTTTTTAAATCGGCCCTTACTGGGTAGCCGAGTTCATCGGGCGCTCAGATCATTCACCCCAGACCCTCTCCTTCTCTCGGGGCAGACCCGCTGAAAGCAGATGACGTGGAGAGACGTCAATACACAGCTTCGCTAAGAGCCTCTATCCTTGAGCTCCACAGCAGCCCCCAAGAAAAGCCGGTAGCAATGCAAATCTACCTGCAGGTATGCGTCCCGTGGGCATATAGAGATTGCAAATAGCTGCCCAGATTGCAGTCCCTCGGGGGAGGGATCTCCCCCCGTTTCCCCTGAAATTATCTCCCGTTTCTGTTCCCCCCACGCTCTGGATCTTCGGGAAATTAGTGTAATGCGATGTCAGACCCGGCGCCCGAGGCGTCACCCGTTCTTTAGATTGTACTTGTGCATTTTGCAAGCGCTGAGCAGATTTTCCGTTGGGCGCGGACATGCACCCAGCTTTCGGCCAGACCGCGGGCCAACCCGGGTTTGGAACGGAATGGGCAGTTGCTGGGAAATATTGGCGACACTCCGCTCATTTCCCAGTGCCGTCCATTTCCCCCTAGCCTGGGGCACTCGACATTTGCTCCCCAGTGCATATTTAGAGGCTGCAGCTGGTTCATGCATATGAAAGGAAAGTGTTTTGAATGCACGCTGCAGGATGCATGGGTATTTCTACTTGTCTCCCCGCACACACCTTCACTCAGGGAAGCGTGCAGAGAACGAAATACCGCCAATTCAGGCCTCCCCCCTCCCCGCCCCGCAAGGATGGGTCAGTTCACACTGACCACAGCAAATGGCTGTCGCTCCGGCTGGGATTCGGGTGGCCGACTGGCATCTCCGCGTGTAAACTCTTTTTAGGAGCTGCCAGGGTGCGCCCGGGGAGATGCTCAGAGAGGATCCGTGTCAAATGTATTTAGCTTTCCACCCGGCAGGCCGTGCCCTGCTTGACAGTGACCCGCCCCAAACCTCTGAGATCCGACACCTGGTGCAAAGAAGCCCCTTTCCTTGCAATCCCGCTTTTCCACCCAGGAAGTGAGACCCGCGTCCAGGAAGCAACTGGTTCTGCTAATTCCTTGGCTGGACGGCTGGGGGGTGAGGGGGGTGTCTCAAGGGCTACCGCCTCCCGTTCCTGGTGGTCCCAGGCAAATCTGGGGGGCAGCTCTAGGGGACGCAGGGCGGCTCTGGCGCAGCTACTTCGAATTAGTGCGCGGAATTCGGTGCCGGTCAATCCGGAGCGGGCCGGATTGGGCTGCAGGGGGCCGGGGCTTGACCACCCGAGCAGTGGGCCGTTGATTGATCTTTGGATCAGGGTCACCGCTCGCTCCCGGCCGGCCGCGAGACTGAGAGGGAACCCCAGCGGGTGGGGACGGTCCCCAAACGCATCTGGCGGGGATCCCCCGAGCGGGCTCCGGGCTCCACTCCCCTCGGGCTGGGAACTGTAGCGAAGCTCTAGGCTGACTTCGCGCAGGAGGGACCCACAGAAAAGGGATGCGGGGGCAGCAATGCCACCCTCTTTATTTCCTGGCCTGTCCCCAACCCCTTGCCCCTTCCTTCCTTGGGGGTGGGAGCTCCGCGGGACCCTCCCCGCGGCCGGAGCTGGCTAACGGGGCTTGCTTTGGATGCGCCAAAGACGCTACAAGTGCAGCCCGCTCGCTGCGTGCGGTTACTTTGCGGGACTCAGTTTCCCCCGCAGGCTGCCTAGCCCGCTGTGCCAGCCAGCCAGCCCTTTCCGGACAGGCAACCCCCGAAACGCTCGGGCCCCGATCTAGCCTCACTCGGGGAAGGATCGGTTTCCCCGTGTGGGAGCCGGCCAAGACCTCTGCTCAGCAGGCAGTCGCTGCGGCGGCGGGGGCCTCGATCCAAGAGGGCTTGGTTGCTCCTTGCGGGAGCTAATGTCCGCGGTCCGGATTGGGGAAACGGATATCCCGGGTTAAAAATCCCGCTTGCCATGCCACGCCTCGCTCCAGCAAGTTGCGTTCTCCCCTGCCCTGCCCTGCCTAAAACTCGAGCCCTTCTTTTCTTCCCATTGTTTATGTTCAGATGCTTCATCTCTCTCTCGGTCTCCTTACAGCATTTGTCATGGCCCGGGAAGACGGAACAAGAGAAACCTGGCACGTTTTTCAGAAAGGCAGATCCCAGGACAAGTCGTTTGGGAATGAACGCTGCTTTGCTAGCCCGAACTGCAATGGAAAAGTCTTTCAAATCCATTCACGATTGTTTGGAATATTGGTGCTAGAAAGCACCCTGCGTTACTTTGATTGGCTGGCACCTCTGTTAATGCACCCTATATGTGCAATTTAAGAGGACTTCTTGAGCACTTACCCCTATTTTTGTTAAGTTACAACGTATATGCCTCCCTTTGTACATGCCTCCCTTTAAGGAAAAAAATGAATGTTTCCTCCCCTGCCGTTAAAAACTCCCAATTATAGTAGGCGATCTTGTCTGGAAAGGTACCTGTTGCGGGGAAAAACAAAATACCCCCTAGCTTTTAAAAATTCTCTTTCCCCATTATGCTGCCAGTTAATCCAGGAAGCCAAGGACAAGGACGCAGAATTGCTCTGAAATCGGTTCCCCCTTGCCAGGTTGTTGAGCCACCAAAACTTACCGTGTAATTATTATTCCTGAAAGGCATCAGAGTAATACAGAAAGATAAGAATAAAATGATACGGGAGCCTTACAAATATATGCTGGGAGCGAGTTCATTTGGATTCATTATAACTCGATTCAAACATTTAACCTGCAAACTAACATCAGCCATAAAGAACTGTGTTTTGTGTCGTTCTTGTTGTTTGTTTTTTAACAAATACATTTATAGGAATTACGTTCAGGCTGGCACCACTGTTAAACTCACCAAAGTAACTGACAAACAGCACAGGCTATACCAGGACCTTTTTGAATGGACTGGTTCTGTCTGATTTCTCTCAGATACTGATTTCTAGTAAGCTAGCTCAGCGTGTGTTGAACTTAAAGGTCCCTGATCCAAACTTTTAGTTGCTGGAAAATAGTAGTGCCTCTGAAGAAAACCTTATTTTAAAAGATATAGTTCTACTTATATATGATGTTAGGTTGCAGGCTAACTGCTGGAAATAATATAGATATGCTGGAATTTATTGGATCCATATCTATCTACATTCATATCTATATTTATAAATCATTACATTTTATACACTAAGCACAATTTTAATTTAAGGGTGTTAAAATAGTGTGCAGATTTTTTATAGGCTTTCAGTCCCTTGGTGCTTTCCACAGCCATTTAACAAAATGCTTTTTTTTTTCCTGATGCTCTGCACGCTTTCAGCTTTCCTATGTCAGAATTGCCTTGCTAGATTTCCACTGGAGGCAATGTTCTTAAAATATATGTGATCAACTCAATGTAATAGGCTGACTGTAGTGTGATACATTTTTTTCCTATTTGGTTATTATATATACGTACATTATATACATACATAATCAAACACTACACACACATTATATATATAATTTGAGAGGGGGGGGGGAATATATGATAACCACTTACCAGGGGGTACACACCCAAACACATATATTTGTTCTATACTTTCTTGCTCAATTATATAGATAGATAGCCAAAGCAAAATATCTATATTCCCACAGAGAGAGAAAAACACATGCACAAAGACCTAAAGAAGAGTTGTGTAATCTCAAAAGCATCTCTTTCACCAAGAGAAGCTGATCCAATACAGTATATTACCTCACCCACTTTGTCTCTATAAAATATACAAGTAAATTAACAAAAGTTAGTTTTAAATAGCAGCACGTAGACATAGATTTTATGAAGCAAGAGACTATACTAGAACTATCAGGCAGAAGAACATGAGTATTGCCAGACAGTAGCAGATCTGAGAGCCATCTAGTTCTGTGTCCTGTCTCTGATGGTGGCCAGTATCCACTGCTTCTCAGGATGGTGTAAAAACCCCTGAAGTGGGCAGTTATCAGATATTCTGTCTCCAGGGAAATACTCTATCTAACCCCACTAGTTAGAGGCTGGATCATATTGAGAGTTGGAGAGTTTGAACAAGGATCAGAGGAGGCAAAAAAACTAAGTGGCTTCAAGAATGAGCTTGAAAAGTTTGTGGAGGGAATGGTTTGATGAGATTGCCTACAGTGGCATGTAGCTGATCTGTGACTGCTGGTAGCAAATATCCCCAATGGCAGAGGCGGCTTTTGGGGTAGACAAAGCAGGCACCCACCTAGGACCCCGAGCAGTAAGGGGCCCCTTTACCTACCCCAAAAGCTGCATCTCTCTCCCACCCTGCAGGATATGTGGCAGGGAGCTGGGGCCAGGGTCGGCGGCAGGGATCCAGGACTGGCTGTGGAGGAAGGTTTCCAAGGCCCTGGTCATGTGCCAGGGCCACAGGGGGGCTTGGGGGCCCCTGGCAGGGAGCTGGGCCACAGGGAGATTTGGGGTCCCCCAGTGGGGAGCCTATAGGAGGCCCCACAATGGGCCTTTGCCTAGGGCCCCAGATAGCTTAAGGCTGCCTCTGCCCAATGGCTAGTGATTGGTCACGAGATGGGGAAGGGCTTTGAGTTACTACAGAGAATTCTTTTCGGGTCAAGGTTGGTGAGTCTTGCCGAAATGCTTAGGTCCAGGTAACATTGGCAGAGAACTTTTGTCACTCAGGGGTGTGAAAAACACACCTTTGAATGATGTCAGTTTTTCCATATCATGTGCACAGCTACTTCTTGCGCTGGTTTTATTATGTCAATGGGAGAGTTTTCTCCCATTGGCGTAATGCGACTACACAAGTGCTCTTCCCTTGGCTCAGCCAACACACACAATGCCTGCAACTAGCGTTAATTGCTTAGTTATGATTCTTACACTGCAAAACCCTTAAAGCCCAGAGAAATAAATACCTGGCCAACATCTATTGCAATAGTTCGTATGGAGTTTACTACCTGATGTATTTTTCTCACACACAGCACCCTGAAACAGGCAATATGAAAAATCTAATTCCGCTCAAGGTTTTTATGGCATGGAAGAAAATACTCTATGTATCGATCTGTACAACCTAGTCACTGGTTTATGGACTCCACATTTTTGCAAATCTAATATGCTGTGTCCCCGAGTGCTAGAGTTTGCATTCGGATATCTGAATTAGATGAATGGCATTTAAAAGCCTTTGTAGCTACAGCAGCTGCACAGCTAAGACGTTTCGAGTGCATTTGTTATTCCAGCAAAGGAGGTTTAAATTTATTTATTACATTTAAATTCACTAAATTGATTTAAGATCTGCCTGTTTCAGGCATGAGCATACAGTTAAGTTAGATGTTTTGCTGCCCTGTTTGGGTTAAAATGCGTTCTTTGCTGAAAGTCTGCCAACAGAAATCTCATAACTTAGCCCTTGTTCAGCACGCCAGCACCCACTCAACTTTAAGCACAGGAGTAGTCCCATGGATTTGAACTGAACAACTCCCATGCTTTAATGTTAAGCATTTACTGAAGTGCTTTGCCCAAGAAAGGAAGAGCAGTCTTAGGATCAGAGTAGAGTCAGGAGAAACCGCAACATATTCCTTTCTGTGTTACACACTGCCTATGGCTTGAACCAAATCAGTTGACCTCTCTGCATCTCAGGGGAAAGCAAGGGAGTTGTGAAACTCACATGCTCCTTCCAGTCCATAGTGGAAGACCTGCTGATGCCACAAGCTGGCCAGAAGACCTGGATGAAGACTGACATTAATATGAGGTCCTAAATACGTACACTACTATCAACCTTCAAATGTCTTGTTTATTACACCTATTTAAACTACATGGAGTGTAATTTGTTCTAAAGAATGTAAATCCCTAGGATCTAGTCCTTCAGAGGAAACACAGTGAATCTAATTCCTTTTGGTCATTTTCATTCCCTCGGGACACCTCACAAGAATAGGGTTGTTAATTCCAGTGTTCTTGCCAAATTCCGGGTTGAGCAGTCCATACACCTAACTACAGCTGTGTGTACTTAACCCCTTGCTGGAAAACCCTCAGTCTCACTTTCATGTTGCCTCCTTCCAGGCTGACAAGCAGCAGCCATGACCATATTGTCAAAAAGAAGATAAGAATTTAATCCTACGTGCTCCAGACAGACCCATCTCCTTTCTAGGTACAGACCATATCAACCTCAAAGTAATTGTTCGACATTTTATCCCACAAACAAACTCTTAATGTCAGACCAGACTGGCTGAATACAGATGTACAAGGGGTGGCCTGCCCCTCCCTGCCAGGCTCAGAGGGAGGCCATACCTTCTCTCTGCTGCACATCTGTGGGCTTCAAGCTGTGGATTAGTTCTACAGGCTAGAGCCACAAGACCTCCAGAGGGCAAGATACATAAGCAGTTTGTCACTCAGTCTCTCAGGCTGGGTGGGGTCTGCAAAAAGTTGTGGCCCTGGCCCTCAGGGGTGGGTAAGCAGATTAGGGTGAACCCCAGCACCAACTATTGCTACCAGGTAAGGGTGAGCACCATTGAGGCATCACTGGCTGGGGTGAGGGTGCCACCCCAGAGGTATGGTAGTCAGGGGGCAAGGGACAGGGGTCCTCCCGACTCCACCCCAGCCCAGCCCAGGGCCCTGACAGTGGTGGGGGGTTACTGGGTCAACGGGGCTTCAGCTGAAACTCGCTGATATGTGCTCAGGTGCAAGCTTAGCCGGACTGAGGTTGGCTACTCCTGGGCTACTTCCTCCACCTCTGTCCGAGTACCCATGGTCGAGGTCATCAGCCTCTTCCTTGGAGTAGATCGTGAGGGGCAGCCCCAGCAGGGCCTTGGCGCTGCCCATGACAAAAAACTACTCCAGGTCCTCACCCTGACTGGAGATGAGCACTGTCCAAACATGACAATAACAAATGAGGAAGAAGTAGTGTATAGTGAGTGCACTTGATCACCCAGTAGTATCCTGGGTCCTGTATTTTGTCATGAAGGATAGACATTCCCCAAAGAGTTGTGTGGACACAGAGCTGTTTTTCTGACTGTCTGAAGACAGTGAATAAAATAGTCACACCTTTGGAATTCACCTCAGTATTGGTGAATGAGTTTCAAAATATCAAGGGGAAACAATCCCCACACAGCAGAAGAAATGGACCTAAAGAGACAGATTCCACTACTTTAGCTTCCCTCCGTTGCCATGGCAACCTGACTCCTACTGGAGGCAAGTTGGAGGCCTAATGAATCAGTCTGCCCTTCATTTTAGTCAAGTGCACTATTTGTGTGTTTAGGCAATTACAGAACAAACAAAAAACCAACCAACCAACCAGCCAACCAACCAACCAACCAAGCAGCCAGAGGTTATTAGAACGGCACACAGACAATGCTCCATTGGGGCAGGAAGTGAAAGAAAGCTTATTACCATCGAACAACAATTTGAAAAACTAGGTCCTTGGCAGCGCTGCTGAAGCGAGGGGACAATGGGCGGAGAGGAGGAGGGAGATCAGTGACTGGTATACCTCAGCGGTAGTGCTTAGTTTATATTGCCCTCGACAGGGAAAGAATCCCATTATTGGAAAGACAATAACCAAGCCAGTGCTGTGTAAACACTCTAATCAGTGTCATTGTTCTGTCTCAATGGGCAGCTTCAGGCCGAAAAACCCCAGAGTGCAAGAAGGTCTTGGCCTAAAAAGACAAACAAAACTCCCCTAAGATTCTGCTGTGAAAAGGGATTTAATCAATCACAGCTGCAAATTCACAGAGCAAGAGTAAAGCCTATATTAAGGATGTTGCATTGCCTTGTTATTTCCAGAACTGGTCCTTACTTGTGCGCATCAGAGGCGGCCTTTGGCTATTGGGGCCCTAGGTAGAGGCCCATTGTGGGGGCCCTATAGGCCTGCAGGGGGGTATCCCGTGGCCCCAGCATTCCCTGCAGTCCTGGCTCCTCCCTTGCCGGTCCCAGCCATCCCCACCACCACAAGCACCAGCCCTGGACCACTCCCTCCATAGTCTCACTTCCCCTGCCAGCATCCCCAGCTCCCCATCACTGGCCAGCTCCTCCTGCAATTGAGGCAGTCACAGCTTTTGGGATAGGGGAAGCAGGTGACGGGGCCCCTTACTGCTCAGGGCCCTAGGCGTGCGCCTGCTTCTCCTACCTCAAAAGCTCTCTCTGAACATAGTCCCCTTTATTTCAGTCAGACTGCTTGCCTGAGGAAGGACTATTCTCATAAATAGGAGTTTGAGGAGGGATCTTCAAGTTCAGTTCAGAAAGTATATTTAAAAAAAAAAAAAAAAATCCAACCCTCACTCCCCACTGTCACTGTATGAATTAGCAGCCAGGCTGTGACACCATTTATAGAAGAATGAGGGGCTACATGACTTAAATCTGCACATCATCTCAGAAATCCTGACATCACACACAGGAAATCAAGAAAACACGTCCCATGGCAAGTGAGCTCAGGGGAAAAAACATGCTAGTTCGCTGTCAAAATACAACCTGAGCAAGCTGGTCACTGCTGTATATAGCAAGGGTCCTCAAACTACGGCCTACGGGCTGGCTAAGGCCCACCAAGGTAATTTACCCGGCCCCCGCCCCTGCTGCGGCCGTGGACAGCGCTGCATCCAGTTCCCCCAGGGCGGAACAGGCAGGCTCAGGGCCAGGGCATGTGCGTGCGCCTGCCTGCCTGCCCCATGCGGCCGGGGCAGCGGGGTGGCCGCGGCCGGAGCAGGCTCCTGGGCTCTCACCCACTGGCCGCCTCGACTTCCCGGCCTGGAGCCGACCCGGCCCCACTCCGCCGACAGCCTCGGCCTCCCAGCACGGGGCCAGGATCGGTCTCCGTTGCCGGGGTCTGCTCTGCCCTCCCGGGACCGCGTTTGGGTCCCCGCCAGTGTTCCTTCTAAGCTGCGTGGGTGCACGGCCGCACAGCACTGAGGGACCCCCGCGCAGGCCGGCAGCCCCCACCAGACCCCCGGGGCTGCAGCTTTGCTGTGGCAGACACGACCTGAGCCCGGCCTCTGGGCTGGCCCTCCCCGCCCCCAGGGCGGAGCAGGCAGGCTCAGGGCTGGGGCATGTGCGCGTGCCTGCCTGCCTGCCTGCCCCATGCAGCCGGGGCAGCGGGGTGGCCGCGGCCGGGGCAGGCTCCCGGGCTCCCACCCGCCGGCCGCCTCAACTTCCCGGCCCGGGGCCGGGGTCGGCTCCGCTCGGCCGACAGCCTCGGCCTCCCGGCACAGGGCCAGGATTGGTCTCTGGTGCCGGGGTCTGCTCTGCCCTCCAGGGGCCGCATTCGAGTCCCCGCCACCAGCGGCCTCGGATTCTTTCTTTCTTATTTTTTTCTTCTTTCTTTTCTCGGCTTCTTTCTTTCCTCCTTTCTCTTTTTTGCCTTCCTTTCTCTTCCCCTCTTTCTCTTCTTTGCCTTCCTTTTTCTTTCCTCCTTTCTCTTCTTTGCCTTCCTTTCTCTTCCCTTCCTTTTTCTTTCTTTCTTTCCTTCCTTCTCTTCTTTGCCTTCCTTTTTCTTTCTCTTCTTTCCTTCTTTCTCTTCCTTCCTGCCTCCTTCTTTTTCTTCCTTGTTTCCTTCTTTCCGCCTTTCTTTTCCTACCTTCTTTCTTTTCTTCCTTTCTTTTTTTTCTTTTTCTCTTCTTTGTCTTCGTCTTCCTTCCTTCCTTCCTTCCTGCTCTTTCTTTCTTTTCTTCCTTCCTTTCTTTCTCTTACTTTTTTCTTTTTCTCCTCCTTCCTTTTCTTTTTTCTTTCTTTTCCTTCTTTTTTAAAAAACTTTGTAAAAATTAATTTTAAATAAAAACCTTTCTAAAATTAAATTTCAATTCAAAATTCATTCAAATTAAATTAATTAAACACAATTAATTAATTCTATTTACAATCACTTTAACTTCAATTAATGCCTATAATTTCTGTCGTGTGAGTTTGCACAAAAATTTTATTCAGAAAAAGTTTTGCACACAAGCCGCCAAACCTAGAGGGAACATTGGTTACTAGTTGCCTACACAACAGCAGGCCAGCAGGCTAAAATTGGTCAGTCCCACACTCTGGGCCTGGCCGGAGCCCCACAGCACCAACAAAAAGTGTGTGGATTCATTACCGCCTGCCACCCAGTACCCAGAAACACAGGCCAGCAGCAGACATGATAGCTATGCGTTCATGTTTTTTTCAAACTATAGTACGGCCCCCCAACAGTCTGAGGGTCCATGAACTGGCTCCCTGTTTAAAAAGTTTGAGGACCCCTGGTATATAGAAACAAACCCCTTTATTTCCACACATCTACTCCCTGTTATTACTCTCCCTATGTTATCACTGAGGTCTGGTGTACGCAGTTTTTGTACTGGCGCAACTAGATCATAGAATCATAGAAGATTAGGGTTGGAAGGGACCATAGGAGTTCATCTCATCCAACCCTGGGGTCAAAGCAGAAACAAGCCTAACTAAAGCACCCCAGCCAGGGCTTTGTGAAGCAAATTGGGCCTTACAAACCTCTCCGGATGGAGATTCCATCACTTCCCTTAGTATTAGTTCCTAATATCCAACCTAGACCACCCCCACTACAACTTAAGGTCAATGAAGGGTGTGATTTTTTTACCAATATAATTATACCAGTACAGCACTTAGCATGGATGCAGTTTTACCAGTGTAAAGGGGCTTTCGATCAGTTTAGCTTATTTTCCTTTCTGTATTATTAAGAATAATGCTCCAGAAATCCTTAGACCTTCAAGTCCAAGCCATATATATAGGTGAGTTAATAATTTAGTAACTAACTCTCTATTATACTGATAAACAATGTTGCCTTTTCTTCTGATATCAGTGTCTCATTCTGAACACCAATGTCAACATAGTGCATGGCTTTGATACTTGAGCCCACACACCAATGTCCAATTGCCAGGGAACTACTCTGTCCCCAAAATTGCCTCCAAACATGGAGAATAAACAACAGAATAAACTCTCTGCTATCCGCCACAGCTTCTCTCAAAAGATGAATGCACAGCAAAGCTAAACAATAACAACACAGCATTTCTCCAAAGACTAAAAATTTGCTCACACACCAGAAAAAATGACCTTGTAAGACTATGTGTAACAGTGCCATCTAGTGAAATCTGCCATAGCATTGCTCTTCAAAACAACTGAGCCATTTCTTCTGATAACAAATGGAACAGGATTGTTAATAGTCTGTTCATTGTTTCTAATTGTTTACTGAATCACTTGTCTGAAGAAATTACAGTCCATAAATTCTCCATGAATTGAGCAATATGATTACTCATAATGTATCAGCTTTGTGCTTGGTCACCTATGTCAGATGGTCTTGTTTCTGATTCTTAATTCAATGACCTAAGACTTAAAAATAGGAGGCGTGCCAGACTAATGACATGGGCTTCAGATCTTTTACAGAGACAGGGTGGTGAGGGAATATTTTAGTGAGAGCAGCCAAGAGAATTTTAGGGCATTCAAAAATCTTTCTTTATCCTGGTTTGCACAAGAAAAAGTATATAAATTGTCTGTGTTTGATGTCCCCAGACTAAAAAATAGCTGGGCAGCTTCCTAAGGGTGAGGGAATAAAAAACAAAACAGAATTGTTGGCTATTCTGCAGATTTTGCATCCACTTTGGTTTTTTCCCACCAAGCCATTGGCACTAAAAAATTGCATGAGCTGTTGGTGCAACTTGTGGCTGCACTTTGCTCATTTAATTGCATGAATTCCAGGTTCTGGCCAAAAGGTGTCTATGGGGTCATGTGGGCACAAAGAGGGAGCAGCGCAAGCACTCTCCCAAGGGCAGGGGCTAGGTTGGGACCGTCCCTGCCAGGCCATGGGACCTGAAATGTGGTTCAACCTCCTTGTACACCCTCATCCCTCTGTTGTAGGTGAGCCACTCACCACTGGGAATGTGAATACCCTGTAGAACTGAATGAAGGAGTTCACTCTGATCTTAGGTCATGAGCCTGAAGTTAGATTAATCCAGGCAGAACATGTGGTGTTAGCTGTGAATGTTTAGTGCCACTACTCAGAATGGCCATTTGGGGGCATATAACAAGAAGGTAAGAGTCTGTATTAACAGGAAATACAGAGTCTTGAACTCACTCCAAGAACAGTGTGTTGGGTATCTGTAATCTCTACAGACTGCTGTGGCCAAGGAGACTGAGAGCCCTATGAAATTAGTGGGCTTTGGGCAGACACAGGGGGTCCATCTGACAGTTGCCACTGATGCCTTAAGGCTCACTGTTGCAGGCCCTTTGTCTGCAGAAGAGCTGCTCAAAATTATTTGAACATTGTGTTTTAAAATCCAAACATCTTTCTTTCTTTCTTTCTTTCTTTCTTTCTTTCTTTCTTTCTTTCTTTCTTTTGAGAATTTCTTGTGAAAACTTCTGTTCTTACCCCAATTTCTTTTTCCCCCAAAACATTCTGTACAGGAACTTTCAAGGCAAGAATTCAAGTTGCTGGTTGCTCTGCAAAAATGTTATGTGTTCTTGTTTTTCATTTTTTTCAACTTTTGGATTGACTAGCTTAGTTTTATGTGATGGTAATAAACAAACTAGGGAAATATAATCTAGATCAAGATACTATAAGGTGGATGCATAATTGGTTGGAAAATTTATTCCCAGAGAATAGTTATCAGTGGTTCAGAGTCAAGCTGGAAAGGTATATTGAGTAGGGTGCCATGGGGATCAGTTTGGGGTCTAGTTCTGTTCAGTATCTTCATCAATGATATAGATAATGGTATAGAGAGTAAATTTATAAAGTTTGCCAATGATAACAAGCTGTGGGGTTGGGGGGGAGGGCGTGTTGCAAGTACTTTGGAGAACAGAATTAGAATTAAAAAATTATTTTGACAAACCAGAGGCATTGTGTGATGTAAATAGGATGAAATTCAGTAAGAACAAATGCAAAATACTCCACTTAGCAAGGAACAATCAGTTGCACAAATACAAAATGGGAAATGACTGCCTAGGGAGGAGTACTACGGAAAGGGATTTGGTGTCATAATGGATCACAAGTTAAATGTAAATCAACAGCATAACATTGTTGCAAAAAACGCAAACATCATTTGAGATGTATTAGCAGGAGTGTTGTAAGCAAGACATGAGAAGTAATTCTTCCTCTCTAATCCACACTGACATGGCTGCAGCTGGAGTATAGCGTCCAGTTCTGAGCGTCACATTTCATGAAAGATGTGGATAAATTGAAGAAAGAGGAACAAAAATGATTAAAGGTTTAGAAAACAGGACCTATAAGGGAAGTTTGGAAAAACTGAGTTTGTTTAATCTAGAGAAGAGAAGACTGAAGAGGGACACAATCACAGTTTTCAGGTACATAAAAATGTTACAAGTAGGAGGAAGAAAAATTGTTGTTCTTAACCTCCGAGTACTGGACAAAGCAATGGGCTTAAATTGCAACAAGGACGATTCAGGTTGAACATTTGGGAAAACTTAACTGTCAGAGTGGCTAAGCACTGGGAAAACAAATGCCAAAGGAGATTGTGGAATCTCCATCACCAGAGATATTTTAAGAGCAGGGCAGACAAACACATGTCAGGAGCGATGGTCTGGGTAAAGCTTGATCCTGCCATAAGTTAAGGGACTATACTAGATGACCTTAAGAGGTCCTTTCCAGTCTTATGATTTTGTGATCCTATGACTTTTTCTTTCTCAAGTAAAAAATTTCAAGAATTGGAGGCTGTTTTCTTTCAAAATTGGAACTTTCCTTTTCCTTGAAATTTTCCCATTTCAAAATTTTTTTAAAAAGCCGGGGTGGGGAGGGGAGGGAGGATCAGGTTTAGCAAGATTCCTGTTTTGAAGACTGGTTTCAAAACCAATTCTGCAGAAAATTCAGAAATGAAAAATCAGTTTTTTAGAAACCATAGTGAGACAGATAATGCTTTGCAATATGCTAAAAGGAGAGGAAGGATAGTCTTCTGGCTAAGAAATTAGCCTAATACGTAGGAGACACAGGTGAGTCCTTGCTACTGATTTCTACGGTAAGTGGACTTAATCTCTCTGGGTATGTCTACACTGGAGACTCTGTTAAGTCGACTTAACAAGGTTGTCTTTAAGTCAACTTAAAGTTGACCTTGTTAAATCGACTTAGAGAATCCACATTGAAAACTCCAGTCGACTGCCTGCATCCACACTGGCAGGTGTTAGGTTGATGGAGGAGTGGTGCATTGTGGGTAGCTGGGAGGGGGCCTGGAGACCAATTAGGTCGACTTAACGGCACTCCCCATCCACACTGGATTAAGTCGACTTAATAAGGTCGATTTAAGCGTTAAGTCGACTGTAAGACGTGCTGTTATTAAGTCAACTTAAGGAAGTGCTTAAGTTGACTTAACAACAGCCCAATGTGGATGCAGGAGTCTGTAGGTCGACTTAACCTTCCTTAAATTGACCTAAGGCTCCAGTGTAGACGTACCCTCTGTGACTCCCTTCCCTAGCTGTGGATGAGGGCACTGTCTTCCAACAAAGGGATGTTGTGAGGATGAATCATAGAATCATAGAAGATTAAAGTTGGAAAGGACCTCAGGAGGTCATCTGGTCCAACCCCTACTCTAAGCAGGACCTACCTAAATAAATCATCCCAGCCACCTCTAAGGATGGAGATTCCATCACCTCCGTAGCTAACCCATTCCAGTGCTTTACTACCCTCCAAAGGAAAAAAAAGTTTTCCTAATATCCAACCTTGACCTCTCCTTTTGCAACTTGAGACCATTGCTCCTAGTTCTGCCATCTATTAAATGCATTAAAACTTGAGAGGTGCTCAGATGTGGTTGTAAAACTCGCCATCAATGTTTATCTGGATGTGATTTCTGATCCCTGATTCTGTCTCAAGCCCCAGGCTGACCCAGAGGGCAACTTGTACAGTTACCTGCAGGTTGGGTCTTCTGATCCCACAGAGACTTAAACACAGGATGAATGTTAAATGCATAATGTGTTGCATGGGGTTACATTTATTTTAAATCATTACAGAAGCGTGGCTTAGCTTTGCAGCAGACCATGTTCAGCATTGGTTTGCACTTGGATTATATTTGGAAGCAATGTTCCCTCTAAGCTGATGATGCAGATGAGCAAGTTATGGTACTCGCTGAGCAGCAATTTGTGAGGCATGGCGCCACATGGGCAACAGTTTTCCCTCCTGCCCCATGCCTTTTAATTTAGTGGGAGGATATTTTGTTTTGTTTTTATATTATTGTCATTACTGTAACTTTGAGAAAAGTTGGATGGTGTTGGAATATGATGATGAAATTGTTAGACTGTGCTACTTTGCTATCCAGTATTATCTATATAAATATAAACATGCACACACATAATTAAATTATTTTTAGATAAATCAATTCATAAGATAGATAAAGCAAAACAACCACAAGAAAAGAATTTTGGAAAACAGCAATTACCGCATATACTTGAGTATAAGCCGATCCGAATATAAGCCGAGGCACCCAATTTTACCTACGAAAACTGGAAAACTTATTGACTCGAGTATAAGCCTAGGGTGGGAAATGCAGCAGCTACTGAAAAGAAGAAAGGGGAAGAGAAGGAAGAGAAAGGAAGGAAGCAAAGAAAGAGAAAGAAGGAAAGAAAGAGAGAGAGAGAGAGAGAAAAAAGAGAAGGAAGAGAAAGAAAGAAAGAAAGAAAGAAAGAAAGAAAGAAAGAAAGAGGAAGACAAATAAGGAAAAAAGAGAAAGAAGGAAGAGAAAGAGAGGAAGAAAGAAAAAAAAAGGCAGGCCAAGAAGAGAAAAGAAAGAAAGAGAGAAGCCAAGGCCACTGGCGGGGGAGGACCCTACCGCGGCCCTGGGAAGACGCCGGTGGGGTGATGCAGACCCCAGCCCCGAAGGCCGATCCTGGCCCCGTGCTGGGAGGCCGAGGCCGTCGGACGAGCCCGGCCCCGGCCCCGGGTAGGGGAGTCAAGCGGTCGGCGGGTGGGAGCCCGGGAGCCCGCCGCTGCCGCTGCCGCAGCCACCCCGCTGCCCCGGCCGCATGGGGCAGGCAGACCCGCGCTCCTGACCCCAGCCTGAGCCTGCCTGTCCCGCCCTGGGGGCGGGGAGGGCCAGCCCGGAGCCCAGGCGCAGGCTGGGTCTGCCGCGGCAAAGCTGCAGCCCCGGGGGTTGGTGGGAGCAGCGGGGGCTGCCGGGCTGTGCGGGGGGGGGTCCTTCACTGGACCCGAGTATAAGCCGAAGGCGACATTTTCAGCACATTTTGGGTGCTGAAAAAGTCAGCTTATACTCGAGTATATAAGGTACACACTTTTAGAGATGACAAATATAAATATTTGTGTCAAACTGAGCAATCACTTATAGCTTTTACAGCCCTGCAGCTTATCTTCTAACTGGGGAGAAGACAGAAGAGACGTGGGGATCATCAGACTGGGGAGAAGAGACACAGGGTCAGACTGGGGAGAAAAAGAGATGTGGGGATCAGGCTGGGAGAAGAAGGGACGTGGGGATTGAGCTGGGAAGAAAAAGAGATGCGTGATCAGACTCGGGAGAAGAGACACAGGTTTGGACTGGGTGGATCTCTGTGGCTATGTCTACACTTGTAATTTTAAGTCGACTTTAACTAAGTCGACTTAACTAAGTCGACTTAGTTATGTCAACTTAGTGTGTCTACAATTAAAAAAATAAAGTCGACTTAAAGGGGAACTTAGAAAGTCGACCTAGAGCGTCCACACTGGACGCCTAGGTCGACTTCTAGGGGCTTAGGGGGACTTAGGGGAGGACCATGGGGTCAGGAGGGGCACCTCTTGCCCAATGCCAGGAGGCTCAGCCTTTGCCCCATTGTACATAGGTACAATGGGGCAAAGGGGGACAGGGACCCTGGCAGGACATAGGGGCATGCCAGACTCCCCCTGTGCCCCCTCCCCCGGCAGGGAGGGCATTGGTGTAGCCCTGGGGTAGCCCTAAGTCGACTTAGGGCTACCCCACGTCCACACTGGCTTAAGTCGACTCTAGGGAGTCGACTTAAGCCTTAGGTTGAATAGGCAAGCTTAAGTCGACTTAATTTACCAGTGTAGATGCAGCTTGTGTTAGGTGCATGGGTATGTGATGGCCACTGTGTGGCTGTGCTCCTGCGCAGCTTAGAGGGAACATTATTTAGAAGGTTTTTCTTTGGGCTAGAAATGTACTTTAAAGAAATAAATACAGCTTAAAATGTACAGCTACTGTGGCTGATCTTCACTGGGCTGGGACCAATGCTGGTTTTTTGTGTACTACTCTCACATTTGCATAGCAAAACCCCCAATCTCAGTTGCATTGCACCCATGAAAACATTTTTGTGTGCTGAGTTGGCCATGTTTTAGAGGTGCCCTTTTCTATACAGCTGTGCTTTACACTATACACTTTATTCACTTTTCCTTCAGTGTCATGTATATGCTTCAAGGATAATAGAAGCATCCACACTGGGCAGCTAATCACACTGGGCAAACCAACTAATGCCAAATAAGCTTGATGGCATTTTTAACTGACATTAATATAATTTGATATATGGACTTTACTGAAGGGGAGGCATTGAGGACTAGTGGATCAAGCACTGGACTGGGAGTCAGGAGCTCTCCATTCTATTCCTGGCTCTCCCACTGACCTGCTGGGTGACCTTGGGCACATCTCTTCACCTCCCTGTGCCTCTGTTTCTCCACCTCTGAAATGGAGATAATGGAACTGACCTCCTTGTTAAAGCATTTTAAGATCTATTATTAGAAGCACTATGTAAGAGCTAGGTATTCCTAGTAGAAGTACAAAGCATTTGATACATTATCTCACAAAATCTTAGAGCCAGATTATCAACCGCTGTGAATCAGCTTGTGAAATGAAAGGAGCTATGCCATTTTACACCAGCTGAGAACTGGTGCACAAGGCAAATTGGCTGAGAGTTGAGCATTATCATGTGGGCAGAAGATTGGCTGAAGAACCACAAACAAAAGAGCTGTGATCAACAGTGAGGTATCAAGACAGAGGGCGGCCTTTAGTGGATTCCCATAAGGATTGATATTAGGTCTGATTTTCTTTAAAATTTGAGTGAGCCAGGGGTGTAGCCAGAAGAGACTTTCTGGCAAGGCCTGTGATTTACTTGCGTGGGGTCAGACCATGTCTTGCTTTCAGCCATGTGACTGGAAGAAAGAAGTTTGGAAAGCTGTGGATGCTTCAGTTCCGTTGGCAAATGGAGCATCTGGCAGCTTAGGGATTCCCCGCTGCTGGCTTTCCAGAACTTCCTGCTTCCAGTCATGTGGCTGGAAGTGGGAAATTTGGGTAGCAATCTTCTGAAAGCTGTCTAATGCTCCAAACTTATGCAGTGCTTCAGCAGCAGAAGCAATGGATCAGGTGGGCCTGCTTTCAAAGCGGGAATGCCATGGCCCACCCAGGCCGACCCATAGCTAAGCCACTGACATGAGTCATTGGAAGGAAGGATATGTAGAAAAGTGGTCACCATAGGGTTAACTGGGCTACCTAGAGAATTATGGGATGGAACCAGGCAGGATTCCTCCTCTCCTGGTTTGTAAGGGTGAGTTTAATCTTCTGGTGGTCTGGAATTCAATTAAGTGCCCTTCTCCAGTGCCTAAAAAAATATAAACCCCAACTCCTACAGAAAAGCAGCTGGAGACCTACGATTCAGTCTTTAAGGGACTCACAGCGAAGATTGCGAAGATTTACCTTCCCCACATTAAAATATTACTAAGAACAAACATAACAATGAATTTTATTAACTATTAACTTAATAAATCTTATCCTAAGAAAACAAAATGAATTTAAACAGAACAGTCCCCACAGAAACACTGTGTGAAAGAGACCCAAGAGACCCGAAGTTTAGGTGGAGTTCACCCGAATCTCAGTTACAGTCTCTGTTCAAGTCCAAGGGCTTGAGTTGAAAGAAGCAGCTCATTCTTATTCCTTGATTGCAGGAATCTTTAGCAGAAATCCAAGCAGGCTTCTCTTTCTTTTCTGGAACCAGCACCATCCAGTCAGCTTACTGGTTAACTAGCCCTCAGTCATACATGCATATGAGCAAACTCTGCTGCAAAATGCTCCAGAGTAGGAAGAAAATATCTTGCTGTCCACTCCTGGCTCAGCTTCTCCCAGGCACACGCTGAGCACATGTGCTCTTCTCATTGCAACTCTTGTCCCCTCTCTCAGGCATCTGTCCACCACAGCAGCGGAAAATCTTGTGGAGCATGCTCAATGCTACCATACCCAATTTCCAGAAGCCGCTGGCTCTGGGCACCTAAGTCTGCCCAGTAACAGTAACCCAGCCTCAATAGGTCCATTAAAGAGATAGCCCTTAATTAGGCATATTGGTTACTCAGTGGTTTTCAAACCGTGGGTCGGAACCCAGTACTGGGCCACAGACCCTCAGGTACTGGGTCGCGGAGCCCCTTGCTGCTACTGCCAAAAAATTGGAATGCATTGCTGAAAAATGTAATTGTTGGGTTGCAGGCATAAATGATTTTTTTCAACTGGGTCCTGAGAAAAATAGTTTGAAAACCACTGGGTTACAAGAGCACCCTTCCCAACACACCCTCTGTGTGTTTCTGCGGCTGAATAAAACAGCAAGTTCACAGCCTCCAGTGCTGTGAGCACAAAGTTTGTTTTTGTTGCACAAATGGACACTCAGGGTGCGTCTACACTTACAAATTAAGTCGATTTAAGCTTGCTTAATTTAATCTGTGTCCACACTACATTTTCCTTAAATTGACTTAAGCAGCAGACTTAGCCAGTGTGGATGCAGAGTAGCCCTATGTCAACTTTAAGTCGACTTAGGGGGCTTCAGGGCTTCCCCACTGCCCTCCTTGCCAGGGTGGCTGGCACAGTCACAGCCTTGCGTGCTCCTCCCCCCACAGGGCAGGGCACAGCCCTGCCCACCCTGCCCCTATGCCCTGCCAGGGTCCCTGTCCCCCTCAGGCCCCATTGTACCAAGGTACAAAGGGGCAAAGACTGAGCGTCCGGGCACTTGGCAATGGGTGCACCCGCTGCCACCGTGGACCTGTCCCAGGTCCACCTAGCCCCTACAAGTCGACCTAGGTGTCCAGTGTGGATGCTCTAGGTCGATTTGGCAGGGTCCCCTCTAAGTCAACTTAATTTTTGAGTGGGGACATGCTAAGTCAACTTAAATTAACTAGTGTAGACATAGCCTCAGCGTGGTCATGAAGGGTGCAGTCCACCTCTGTGCAGAGGCCCAGCACCAAGCCTCATTTTAGATCCCAGGATCAACTGACTTCCAGATGTGGTGCTTGCTCTCTGGACTGAGGTGAATTTTACTTCCCATTTGCAGAATGGTAAGCATTGCACAACAGTCTCAGGGCTGCTTGGAGCCAGCTAAGCATAGGTCGTTGGGGTGGAACGTGTGCCCAGAGCAGTAACTGTGCTGTGGGTTTGCCTAAATCCTACATAAAAGTCCCTTCAGATTCCCCCTTTGAGTTTAAAACAGAAGCTGTCTATTTCTGCTTCCCAAGGGGGGAAAAAATTCAAAGCCGTGCATGGGGATTTAGCTGCCTTGCTAATATTTAAGTCAATGGAAGCTGGGTGGCTAAATCTTTGTGCAACGCTTTGAAAATTTCCCTGTAAGGGTCTAACAGCAAGGAAGCACCGTGATGAGCCCCTGGCTTCCTCTGCTTACATGTCCATGATGCTAATACTGACTCTGCCTACCAGTGTGACAAGGAGCAGATGTGCTTCTAGGGGCATCTTTTCTTTGAAGTGAAGAGAAATCCTAAAGCTTTCATTCTGGTAGTGGAAATCCTACTAAAAGCTTGCCCCTCACTGAGTACTCTCTAATCCAACCTTGCTTGCAGCACCAGAAGTTCTCTGCCTATTTTGACCTTTTGGTGGGATACGGGAGGGAGGGTGACATTCAAGAGGGGCGAGTCCAGCTAGAAACAAAAGAGAGCTGGTTTATGTTAGTTTATATTGGAAGAGTCTCTAATTTTGCATGGCGGACACTGCCTTCAAAATGCCTCATTAATAAGGTGCGCTTTCAGTATTATGAATCAGGACATTAATAAACAGGGAGCTTGTTAGGCATGGTTGACGAAAGCAGGTTAATTACTCCAGTGTCCTGATCCCTCCAGCTAAGCTGTGCTGGCTTAAAACTCTCAGTGAAGAATGTTGGCTTTGTGGTTCTTCTGATACCTACCAGAAATGGGCTCTGTTCACCAAGTCACCACTCACCTAAGACGGTATCTTCTAGTCTAAGTACAGAACCATGCAGCGGTATCTCAGGTGTGTGAAGACTGTTTTCAACAGTGACGGCTATCTGTCCTGTCCCTTGGGCCTCCCTTTTACCTCCAGCAGAGAAGCCAGGAATTCCAGAATTGCCCATGATTTTTGGAAGGCTGCCAGGGACACGAGAGCTGCCAATGCATGGTTATCCCTGTGCTAGGCTGGGGAATTGAATGATTGCTACACGGTTGCCTTTGGGCCTGAGAGTTTGAAAGAGGCAGTCAACCACCACTGCACTACTCAGGGTTCCTCCTATGTCCTCTGCTTACCCCAGGATCAGGCAAAATATGTTATCTCTGCCTGGGCAAAGACAGCCTCTGACACAGAGACCTGCAGAGCACCAGCCATGGAAGAGGGATGGTGTGAGGGTCTCTGGACAGTTTCTTTAGTTTAAATCTATAACAAGGAGGCCAGGCAGAAGGAATAGGGCGGAAACATTGCAGCAAAGGATATGGAGAATAGTAATGCTGTTTCCTTATTCTAAACAAGTCCCTTGTTCAGTTTTTGCAGAAAGCAATTCGTTCTGTGATCATCGTCATACAAGGTGGCATCAGACTTCGAACCAGAATGGACGAGAGGAAAAGGAAATGCCAAAGTCCCTGAAGCTTTTTCCCTAGATAAGCCCCTGGAGTGGCATTTGCAAAGGGAGCACTTAATGGGCTTCTGACCCAAGCTGCAGTGTAATGCACTGTGCAGGCCTGCTCCTGATTTGCTGTGTCAGGAAGGGATGCTGGGAAGAGTAACATATCATTTGCCTTTGTCACTCAAGGGGAGCTGGGGCGGGGGTGTCTTGTTCCTAGAAGCCATGTGGAGCATGACATCTCAAAGCAGAGCGTAATACACAGGATGGGTGGCCTTACACCGGGGCAGAGCTGTGAGGGTGTGGCAGTTTGGAGGAGGTAGCAAATGGAAGCCCCGACAAGGGCCCTCCATGAATAAGCATTAATGTGGCATCAACACAGAAGATATCATATGAGATCATGCAGTGGTTGGATGTTTTAACCCAGAATGTCCCAGATAAAGGCCGGAAGCTAGCCCAAAGGTCAGTCTAGGGCACGGCCAACACAAGGTCATGTAGGTCTTGCCACATGACCAGGAATACACAGCCTTTCACACCCAGAGCAAGACCCCGAGGGCTTAACAAACTAGCATCTAGACCTCCATGCTGAGTTACGTTTTGCCTTTGCCCAGATCCAGAACCACAGAGCTACACCCGCCCCCAGTTATGGCAAGCGGGGCTCAGCAGGAGTGCTGCCAATCAAGGGCACAGGAAGTCTACCACAGAGGGATCAGGGAGAAAGATGGGGTGGGCAGAAGCTACAGAATGGCCCAAGAGAGATGGCCATAGCAAGAGAAGGCTGGAGTGCAGAGACAGGAAGGATAGTCCTATGGCTGAAGCACTGGACTGGAAATCAGAAGACCTGTGCACTGTCACAGACTCCCTTTGGGAAGTCATTTAATCTCTGGGCCTCAATTACCCTGCTGTAAAGTGGGGATAATAATGTGTCTATAGCAGAGAGGAGGACCTGGAGTCCTCCAGGGCCCACCCCCCAGAGCAGCCTGAGCTTGGGAGTAGTAATCCAGCCAGGCCCCCCAGGTGCTGAGCTAATTAAGTCCAAAGAGAGCCCTGCCTAATGAGGCCATGGGGAGCAGCTGGCTCCTGGAGCTGTCATGTATATAAGAGGGCTGGAGAAGGGGGGCACGGCCAGACAGGAGGGGTAGGAACCCTGCACTTAGTCCACCTGAGGGCCAGGAAGGCAGGTCGCCCCATGCTTCACAGCCAGGAAGGGCTACACCTGGAACTGGGAAACCTGGGAACTTACTACTGGAAATACAGGAGCACAGGTGCTGTACTAACGGAAGGCATGTGAATCCTCTGTTTGAAAGAGGGGTTGCAAAGCAAAACACTAGTGTCCATCTGTCCAGCCTCGTGCCTGACTTTCCTGTTTAGTCTTTAGGCTCTTCAAGGACTATGTTCTGTTCAGTGGACCGACATTGCCCAGAGCAGCTGGGCCCCAATCTCTGTGGGAGCCACTAGGTGCCACCATAAAAATCATGGTAATTTGGGGTCACTACCATGTCCCAAAAGAAACGTTTAACTCATGGGATGTAATGTTTTCTCTTTTATATAGGTCCAAACTCTACTCTAGCTCTGGCTGCAACAACGGCAACTGAGTCTTCACCAGTGGCCTATCAAGGAAGGGCATGCCCCTGGGCACCAGCCTGTAGGGGAATGCTGCCCAGGTTTTCCTCAGAGGAGCTGTCCCACTGCTGTTGCAGGTGGCCAGGACCACTGGGCTTTGAGATCCTTGGCAGCCGCACCAACTCAACTCAGGCCTGCTGGTGGCTGAGGGCTCCCACTGTGGCATCACTCTGGCCCCTCTGCCTGTGCACTGGGTGCAATGAGGGAGCTGCAGGGACCAGAGCCCATCACAGTCCCCCACCCCTGCCACTGGGTGGCCCAAGGCATCTGTCCCTGTCTCTCCCCCTCCCAGCCATACCTGCCACCCCCCCAGGTTTGACACCGCCACTGCCATCAACAGCAGACACACAAATGGAAGTACTGGCCCCTGGGTGCCAAAGGCCATTCACTTATGTATAGGCGAACCCAGATATAACTTCGTTAGAGCTGAAACTCTTATATAATCCCATAGAATCTTCTATCGTGTAACAGATTTAGCAACCCTTACTCAGGCTGATTTCTCACCCAAGTAAACGTGACGCGCCATGTGGACAGGCTGGAATATTTGGCCCTTAAATAGTAAACTTTCCATAAAATTAAAGTGAAACTTACCATGTCTCTCGTGTCCTCTCTAATATACTTTCCTCTTTGTGTCTTTGTTTATTTCTTGCACCATTTAAGTCTCTTTTCCTCATCTTTTTCAAGACTCTTTAATACTTTGTATTGTTCATGTTCTATTTTATCGTCGTATTTATTTTCCTCTAACGCCAACCTTCTTTCATCTCCCTAAGACATTTTTTCCCCCTCTCTTGAGTCTGAGTCTCTCTTTAGCTTCTTATTTTTCCTGCATTTACTGGAGAATTGCTGTTTGTTCTTAGATCCTATGGCTATGTCTACACTTGTTAATTTAAGTCGATTTAGCATGTACAATGGGAGCTGAGCAGGACAGGGACCCTGGCAGGACATAGGAGCAGGGTGGGCAAGGCTCTGTCCTGCCCTGTGTGGGGGCATGCCAGGCTGTGGCTGTGCCAGCCGCCCTGGCAGGGAGAGCAGTGGGGGAGCCCTGAAGCCCTTTAAGTTGACTTAAAGTTGACTTAGGGCTACTTCACGTCCACACTGGCTAAGTCGACTTTCTAAAGTCGACTTTAAATGAGGTTTTATAAAGTCAACTTTAATTTTCCTTAAGTTGACTTAAGATGCTGCTTAAGATGACATAAGGAAAATGTAGTGTAGACGCAGATTAAATTAAGTCGATTTAAGCAAGTTTAAATTGACTTAATTTGTAAGTGTAGACGCACCCTATGACACACAGGTGAGCCATTCTCATTCCATCCAGCAGAGGGCAGTAATACAAAGGAGCCCATTACTGTGCGCTGTAGTATTTGTAATAATATTTATATACATCTGTTACTTGGCTTTGATTTTTATCTCTTTTCTGTAGATAAATGTCTCCATCCTCTCCAAAACATCTTTCCCCTGCCGCTCTCTAAATCTCTTTCTTCTGTCTCCCTCGGTCTTGGGCTCCTTGTCTTACAGCCCTGTTGGTGGGCCTGACCCAGCAGTAGTGGAGAGAAAGGCTCTCATACGACTGATGAGCATGGTGCTCTGACACTTGCTGTCCGTCATGGTGAAGTGAACAGAGGAGAATGGGTGTTGCAGACTGATGAAGCAGGAAGAACTTCAGGGTGGAGATTCTGTCTCCCATTCTTACCCTATGCTCTGCTGCATCAGGATATAGGATCCACAAACAGCTCACCAGCACCAGCATAGAATAGATGTGCTGATCTGGGCATGCCAAGTGGCAGGAGAGGCCAATTGTCAGCCCTCATAGTTCATGGCCATAATGATGCCTGGAAGCCACTTTTAACTTTAGCACCTGCTCTGTTTCCTAAATTTCAGCCACAGTGTCCAGTCTGTATCCACAGGCCTGCTGCCTGCTGAGAAAGAAATTGTGTTCTTGGAACCTGCCACCCACTTCCTTTAAGGGGCTGTGTTTGCTCCCTTCACCAACAATAGAGCGTTTAATGGGAATAGCGGCAGGTCCCAGTCAAACCCTCTTTAAGTCGACTTTGTTAAGTCGACTTAGCATATCCACACTCAAAATTTAAATCAACTTAAAGAGGACCCTGCCAAATCGACCTAGAGCATCCACACTGGATGCCTAGGTCGACTTGTAGGGGCTAGGTGGACCTGGGACTGGTCCACGGTGGCAGGGGGAGCACCCCTTCCCAAGTGCCAGGGGCCTCAGCCTTTGCTCCATTGTACCTTGGTACAATGAGGGCTGAGCCTGACAGGAACCCTGGCAGGGCATAGGGGCAGGGTGGGCTCTGCCCTGCCCTGTACGGGGGGCACGCCAGGCTGTGGCTGTGCCAGCCACCCTGGCAAGGAGGGCAGTGGGGAAGCCCTAAAGCTCCCTAAGTCGACTTAAAGTCGACTTAGGGCTACTCCACATCCACACTGGCTAAGTCGACTTTCTAAAGTCGACTTAGCCAGCAAAGTCGACTTAAAATGAGGTTTTATAAAGTCAACTTAATTTTTCCTTAATTTGTAAGTGTAGATGCACCCGTTGTGACAGAGAATTTCTAGATAGTTGTTCCAATGGTTAATTACCCTCCCGGACAATAACTTGCAACAGTGGCTTTTCCCACTGTTCTTTCACTACCTCAGCCCACCAGAAACAAGGGAGCTATGGGGGAGCTATTGTAGACCAGACTCAGGGGCGTAGTCACACTGCTCCGAGCAGGTTAGACAACATCATGGTAAAAGCCTTGCCTCTACCCTGGCACTGTTGTATTAATTGATCTGAAGTAAAGGGGCCCAAAGAGTGAAAGGTTTTCTATGACCCTGAAACCACCCAACATTAAACAATTTTAAACAAGATGCAGGGTTTGATAGGCAGATGCCCCAGCCTGCTTAATACCAGGGTCAACAGGCCACTGAAAATATCTTTGAGCCTTTTATTAAAGGTACAGAAAAGAAGGGAAAACAGTGAAAGCATTGGAAATGTAAAGTATTAAATAAGGCTTTCATTTTAACATCCTGGGTTCTCTTTAGATGTAGAGACTCTTTAGATGGAACCACCCGCCCCCTTGTTTGACAGTCTCTTTCCTGGTAATAACTGTCCTTTTTGGGGAAAAGAGGAAAAGTTGGTTAAGAGGTTTTTGTTAAAGTACAGTCCTGTTTCCTGGGTGACAGAAGAAGAAAACCACAAAAGGGGAGAGAAAAGAATGGCAAAAACAGAATACGTAACCTGTGCCTCTGGTGTTGACTTTCCTGTGCAACCTCCCAGCTAGAGAAACAGGGAGGGCACTTGATTTTATTAGCCACTCTGAAGCCTGAAAACGTCATAACAGCATCGGGCTATTTCAGGCACTTCATTTAGCTGCCCCTTTCTGGTCACAGGCTTATGACTGCGTTACAAAGTCTCTCATCCCAGTGGGTGTTTGAGACTTTGCCGTTGCCTGGAAGAAGTGATGTCATTTAAGTCTTTGTCTCTAGTCCAGTCTGGTCAGGACATCCCGCAGCATGAGGACGATGAAGGTACAGTGGTGTTCCAGTAGTTCCCAGGAGATAACGGGGTGGCAGCCATGAGGAGATACTTGCTCCTTCCCCTTACAGCAGGCAGCCATTATTGCTTTCACTTCCCATCTCCCTTCCCCCCAAGTCATTTCCTTTAATGCCCCCAAGAGGGAATGATGGGGGAATGGCCCATCCCCTCATGGTTTTTCCATCAATTAAGGCCAACACCCAATTTTGGTCCACAGAGGTCTGACCCCAAACTTTATCTCATTTACCAGGCATGATTTTAACCCAGTCCTTGAGTTATAGCATGAGGACATTTAGTTTGGGTTAATTCAGTCTTTGTCTCCCTCTTTTGCATCTTTTTCCATCCATATTTAGGTTATTGTGCAATTTGATGCACTTTGACTCATTCCTTACAGCTGAGCTACACTTAAGGTAAATCCATAGGCCCAGTTATTACACTAAAACTCTGGCATTTTCACCGCACCCCGAGCAGGGCTAGACATCCCCATGGTAAAAATGCCTGAGCCTCGGCCATGCTGTGGCATGCCTGCCAGGACTCCCACCTGAGGAGTTGCACACTGGTTGTACAGTGGTGGGGGGTTTCCTGAAAAGTGCTGGCGTAGACAAGGCCTGCAAGTCAAAGCTGAGTTCTTTCCTGCTCATTCATCATCATCAGTGAAAGTTTCTGCAATTAGTCCTGCATTGCCTCATTGCTTCTAGATGAGGCTCTCAATGACACATATGCAAGCCCCTTGCTCTCCTTAGATTTGCACAGGAGTTAGAATTTTTCTGAACAATTCACTTGATGATGCAAGAGACCGAGTTCTTTCAGATGCTACTGTGATGGCTCTGCTGAGCTAATCAGAGAAAAGAGCAATAGAAGTTATTAGTTGTCACTAGGATCATTAGATATGAATGAATATACACTAATGAAAAGTTGACTAGCATTATTGAGTCACTAGCTATATCTGTGTGCTGTATAACATTCCAGGCAGGGAGTGGTTTCTAGTAAACAAGGCAGACAAAGCAGGAACTCAAGCTGTGTGGAAGCCTGTTGGTTTGTGTCTTTCATTTGTGATTGTTGTATTTAATAAATGTCTCTTCTTTAAGATGGACTGTGATGACACACAGGGAGCAGATCTGCTGAGTAAGCTTGTAGGATTTTTTACCTTGTAAGCACTTTGGGCCAGCAAGGACCTTGTGTACCCTATGCACGCACAGGTAAAACCACAGTGAGGTCACCATCAGCACAACTGTAATGTAAATATGGACAGTAATAATAATAATAATTAATTCAACTCAGTGCTCATTCCATACCTCTGTGTCAGTCCCATTGCATCCTCTTACCCCTCTCCTTGTTGCTTTCTTGACTTCAGGAACGTCTAGGCATTAGGGCATAGCAACAGGCATATTTCATGTGCATGCATGCTGGGATGAAAAATTATTTGATTGCTGGAGAAAAAATACAACATCAGAAAACACTGATCAACCAACACTCCCCTGGAAGCATTAACTTCCCCATAGGAAGAAAAATACAAGTGAACATTTTATATTTTTCTCATCTCAGAGGAAAACATTCTCCACAGCAGAACTTGAAATGTCCTTAAAACCTGGCATAGGCTACTGAGGCTCTGAGCAAGCCAGTGGTGAGATTCCTTCAGGGCAAGGCAAAATGGCTTCTTTACACATTTCACTCCATCGAGGAAGGGGATTTGAAATTTTCAGGCTCAGTGAATATTTTATTCTCTCCAGGGAAGAGCTGAGTTTTACAGTTCGATTTCAGTAAGCCAACACCTCCCCTGTGTTTTCCAAGCAGAGATGAACTGATGCCTGCGGATACCAGCCCAGAGGTCACCCGCGCTGAGGTACACTGGCTTTGGAGCCTCAAACCCACACTTCTCTAAGTCCAAATTCTGTGAGGAGAGGGGCTGTGGTTTGAAGCCCCATCTTTTGCTGCTGTCTATCCCCTGCATTGCAAAAATTATGGAGCAAAGTTCTGGACAAGTGGTTTGTTCAATGAAACAGAGTTTCAGGTCCACAGAAACGATTCACAAATTTATGTCCAGTTCACAGAATAGTTTTGTCCTAACCCAAAACACTGAACTATTGTGATAGTTTTAAAACATGACACTTCATTTAGTTTTGAACAGAAACATTTTGTTTAGGCTTTCAGGCATTTTGACAAAAGCAAGCAATGGATGCATGGAGGAGGAATTTTGCCTGCCCTTCCTTCCATTTAAGTTTTAGCCTACAAACAAGATAGGGCACTCACCTGAGATTTGGGACTTCCAGGTTCACTTCTCCCCTCCGTCTGATGTGGAGAAATAATTTGAACTTGAGTCTTGACCTTGGCAGAGAACATCCTAGTCCTGGAGCTATAGGATATTCTGATATGCTTTTTTCCTCCATCTTTCATCCTGAAATTGTTCCATTTTTTCCTAAACAAAGAACTATTCGAGCAATGACTTGAACGTGGGTCTCCTATAGCCCAGGCGAGTGCCCTAATGACTAGGCTATATAGTCTGTCTCAGAAGGGTTACCCAATGAAATGACTAGGCAGCAGGTTTAAAATAAACAAAAGGAAGTACTTTTTAACACAATGCATGGTTAACTAGTGAAACTCATTGCCAGGGGCTGTTATGTACCAAAATATAACTGCGTTCAAAAAAAGAATTAGATAAATTTATGGAGGACACAGGTACATCATTGGCTTTTGGCAAAGACGATCAGGGATGCAACTCCATGCTCCAGGTCTCCTAAGCTTCTAACCTGCAGATGCTGGGTGTGGACTGAAGGGTTACTCCATTGCAGCACAGCTTGATGACAAATGCATTGCCAAGGGACTAGAAAAGGACTGGAGCCAATATAGGAGGGTAGAGTCTCACGTAAAGATTCTCTAACATGGGCAACAGCTGTCTGAAAGGAAGGGTTCTTTACTGGTTAGAACATTAGCCATTTTCCTTTACAAATATCTGAAATGGAGACTTGGCATGCTTCACCTTGATCCTGAAGTTCAGGTTTACTAAATATGTTTCTCAGTGGCTTTTCTAGGTTGTAGGACTGGTTAAAGTGACTGCCTCTGACCCTCTGAAGAGCGTCCCATGAGGATTCCATGTTGCATGTAGTTTTTGATGCTCAGTCCAAAGATAATAGGGGCACATTACTTGGGAATCTGGCTTTTTATCTCAAGGTGAAGAGGCTTATACTTTTAGCTCCAGAAGGCACTGGGTCAATTCTAATATCAACCAAAGAGTGTTGGCCATCACAGATGCACTGACTGTTACAGGCCACCCATGTCGTTCTCTGAATAGTTGACATCAATTCTGTGCCATGGATCTGACACTTATTTCATTCATAGCAGGGTGCAGTGGCAGACAAATTGTAGCCCCACTGGCACCCATCATGCAGCACACTCACCAAGTCTATATTCTGGTCCAAACTTGGTGAGGTAAATAGCTTTTGCTGACAGTTTTCATTTTAACCGTTACCATTGTGTCTACAATATAGAGGAGCGGCACTCTCTGCTTTAAGATCATCTTTTGGACTGTGTATGGCTGAAGTGGCTCATTCAATAGACTATTCACAATAGCCTCTGGTATATACAGCTTCATTTCTTTGAAGAGAGAAGGTTCTTTAGTCCGTTGTGCAGTAAAAGGAAGTTCTTTCTAAAAGGAGACTCTGGAAAAAGAATTTGCTTATGGTGAATTTTTTCACTGCTAATAACAATCATGCGTCAGCTTTTCTATCTGTATAAGATTGCTTATAACACAGAGTAGCATCAAGCCCATCATTTTAGTGTAGCAGCCCTAAAACTGATATATCCAGCTTTGGTCCAAAAATCTTAATGAGTGACTTGTGGGCTGTAATCCATAAAAACTCCTCCCAGGAAAAACTCTTGTTTTCTGGTTTCAGAACTCACATTGGCTATCTCTACACTTGTTAATTTAAGTCGACTTAGCATGTCTACACTCAAAAATTAAGTCAACTTAAAGGGGACCCTAACAAATCGACTTAGAGCATCCACACTGGACGCCTAAGTCGACTTCTAGGGACTAGGTGGACCTGGGACTGGTCCACGGTGGCGGGGAGGCACCCCTTGCCAAGTGCCAGGGGGCTCAGCATTTGCCCCATTGTACCTTGGTACAATGGGAGCTGAGCAGGACAGGGACACTGGCAGGGCATAGAAGCAGGGTGGGCAGGGCTGTGTCCTGCCCTGTGAGGGGGCACGCCAGGCTTTGCCTGTGCCAGCCACCCTGGCAGGGAGGGCAGTGGGGGAGCCCTGAAGCCCTTTAAGTCGACTTAAAGTCGATTTAGGGCTAATCTGCGTCTATACTGGCTACATCAACTTAATAAAGTCGACATAGCCAGGAAAGTCAACTTTAAATGAGGTTTTATAAAGTCGACTTTAATTTTCCTTAAGTCGACTTAAGCTGCTGCTTAAATCGATTTAAGGAAAATGTAGTGTAGACGCAGATTAAATTAAGTCGATTTAAGCAAGCTTAAATCGACTTAATTTGTAAGTGTAGACGCACCCATAGAGGGACCCTATTTCTACTTCAGCACAGATTTCCCTGCACTGAACTGTGATTTTTCACTGGAATAAGACAAATTTAAGTTTTATTAGAATCTTTCCCAGTTGCTTAGGCCATTGCTTCTGTTTTCTCTGAGAGCCCAGCCACATAAATTAATTAACTGGATATATAATTTGTGTCTAAAAAAGCACACATCGTTTTTCAGCTATAATCCAAACTGCATTAATACCAGCTCCAGGAGCTAAGTCCATCCACCCCCATGTAATGATGTATGGAATTTTTTGAACAGGAAGTGTTTATTATGCTAAGCACCTATAAACTTTTAAAGAACTGATCAACTAACTGACTTCCATGAAGCTTAAGTTCCATTTTAGACTTCCTTGTTTACCAGAGACAACATTCTCTAATGAACTTGATATGTTGCTCAGAGACATCTAGGGCTATGTCTACACTGGCAAATTAGGTTGATTTACAGAGGCTTAAGTCAACTTAACTTAAGCCCTGTCCATACTAGGCTTTCATTACGTCAACCTAAGAAAAGTCTTAAGTTGACCTAATGAAAGCTTAGGTCGACTTAGTAAGGACCACTCATTTGGTCGAACAAAGCCTCCTTAGGTTGACCTAACCCTTCCTTAGGTCGACCTAAGCCCAGTGTGGACGCATAAGTCCACTTTCTTAGGTCGACCTAAGGGAAGTTAGGTCGAATTAATAAGACCCATTTAAGGGAAAGCACTTTGTTAAGTTTAACAAAGTCAACCTAACTTTTCCTAATGTAGACATAGCCCTAGTGTCTGAATGATACATTGCAAGTGCCTATAATTACACCTGGTGACATTAATTGAATTTAATGGGAGACACAAAAGAGATTAATTTGGGTCCAGGTTTCCCAAATGAGCTTCTTTATTTGCATTTGCAATGACTAAGTCATCCAAGTCACTAAGGCTATGTCTACACTTGGCCAAATAAGTCGATTTAGCATGTCCACACTATAAAATTAGGTTGACTTAAAGTAGACCTTGCCTAATTGACTTAGCGCATCTACACTGGACACCTAAGTCAACTTCTAGGAGCTAGGTGGTCCATGGTGGAAGAGGGGGCATCCCTTTCAAAGTGCTAAGGGGCTCAGCATTTGCCCCATTGTACAATGGGGGCTGAGCAGGACAGGGGCAGGGTATAGGAGCAGGGTGGGCAGGGCTGTATCCTGCCCTGTGGGTGGGCACGCCAGGCTCTGGCTGTGCCAGCCACCCTGGCAGGGAGATCAGTGGGGGAGCCCTGGGGGCCCTTTAAGTCGACTTAAGGTCGATTTAGAGCTAATCCGTGTCTACACTGGCTAAATCGACTTAATAAAGTCGATTTAGCCAGTAAAGTCGACTTTAAACTAGGTTTTGTAAAGTCAACTTAAAATTTCCTTAAGTCGACTTAAGCAGCAGCTTAAGTCGACTTAAGGAAATTGTAGTTTAGATGCAGAGTAAATTAAGTCGATTTAAGCAGGCTTAAGTCGACTTAATTTACAAGTGTAGATGCACCCTAAGTGAATCCTATAAATTTTAATCCATGATAGACTGAGACACTGATAGAATGCTATCCACATCATTAAAATGCAGCAAATCTTTATGTATGCTAATGGTAAAATATTTTCAAGTCTCTTCTTTAATCTTTGTCTACTGTTAAGATGGAGAGAAATCAATTGTTGTAAACTTTTGCCCCTCTGCTACCAATACAAACAAATTCTAGGTTTCTGGCATTGTTGGTCCTTAGCCAGTAAAGAGTTCAGAGTTATTCCAGCCTGTGCAAATTATATTTGACACTATTCTTCTTTAATAATAGCTGAAACTGAGTACCATCATTCATTTTCATTTGGAAGTTCATTATTAATAATTTTTTCAGAACTTCAATTTTTTAGACATGCTACTTGTCCAAGATGTTGCCTCTGACCACCTGGAATGTGTCTATCCCACATGTTGCTCCTGATGACTAAGGCTGGTCTACACTGAAAGTGAAGTTCAACATAATGCTGCTTACCTTGACCTTCTGCAACCTGTCTGTCCACTGTCAGAGCAGTACATAAAAAAAAAAGGGGAGCTGTAATGCGTTAAAAAAGGGAGCTGTAATTCGTTAAAACCACCCTGCAAGTGACATAGCACTAAGGTCGAAATCTACAATTCTAATTTAGGTCCATGTAGCCAGAGAATAGCTCTACCAGTTTTTCCTGTCCCCTTTACCATGACAACACAGTCCCTCCTCTGCTTGCAGTCCTGGGACGTTTTCAATTAATTCCTCTCTCTGAATGAAGTACTGTGCCTGTCTGCTCTGCCTGTGGCAGAGAAACTGCAAGGAAAGCTTTTCCTGATTTTTTTTCTTTAGAGAAGAGGGGAGAGGGAGTGAGCGGAAGACAACTGCCTCCCCACAAGCCCCTGCACCTACTACCTACTATGCAATGCATTTTAGGAAGTAATGTGAGCAGTGGGGACCCTATACCCAAAGCAAAGTCTCAGAAAAATTGTACCCACAGCATTATCTTCCATTATAACCATATACCTCCAGGCTTTTCATGCCCAAACAAATCTGTTGGCAATGTTGTTGTATCCCTGTTGGTCCCAGGATATTAGAAAGACAAACTGAGTGAGGTCATATCTTTTATTGGATCAAACTCTGTTGGTGGAGCCAAGCTTGAAACAGAGCTCTTCTGGGAAAGGTACTTGTAGCTAAATACAAGGTGGGACAGATGAGTTAACACTTGTTGCAAGACACTATTCAAGGTGAAGTGCATAGTTAATACCTGTGTAATCATAGAACAAAAGAGGGTTAGTGGGTTACAGATTGTTGTCATGAGCCATACATCCAGTTTCTTTATCGAGTCCATGATTTTTAGCAGTGTTTTATTTGGGGGGAGGGGAAAGGGGACGGTGCCAGTACTTGGCCGGGGACCTGGGGCCGCTGGTGGTGGTGGCAGGATCCGGGGTCACATCACTGTGAAAAAAAGGTGCCGATACTCAGTACTCCTGAGTACCATCAGAAAAAAAGCACTGATTTTTAGTGTGTGACAAAGTTATGGATTTAAACTCCCATGCTCAGCCTTTGAAGGTGTTGTGCAGCTTTCCATTGAGGATGACACCTTACAGGTCAGATATAGATGGAGTGATCACTTTGTGAGAAGTCTTGGCACAAGGTGATGTGGAGTTTTTGTTTTATATCATTTTTCTGAGGGAATTTGTTCAGGAAAATAGCGATTGGCTGGTTTCACCCACATAGCTGTTATTCCGGAATTTAGTGCCCTGCATGAGGTGCACGTTATGTTGTGATAGGCATGGTTAGGACCCATAGATCTTGAAAGGTGTGTTGTGGGGTGTGTTGATTGCTGTAGCAGTGGAGATATGTCTGGGTTTTGCATCTGTTCTTCCTGCAGAGCCTGGTGTTTCCTGGTGTGTCTTGGTCTGTAGGGAGCTTGATTCTGAAGATGAGCTTGGCAAGGTTGGGGGTTGTTCGAAGGCCAGATGAGGAGATTCAGGAAATCTTTCTTTTAGAATGGGGTCCACATCAAGTATGGATTGTAATAGTTTAATGATAACTTGTATGGGTTCCAGTGTAGGGGGATAGGTGACAGCTAGAAGTGTGCACTCTCAGGCTATCTTTCCCTGTATTGAAGCAGGTTCTCTCAGGGTATTTGTCTTGTTCTGTGATGCAATCTATGTTTCTGGTGGAACATCCTCACATAGTGAAGGTGGTTGTAAGTGTATTTGGATGTGCTTCCTGGAGTTTCTCCTCATATCATATTCTGCAGTGTCTGAGTGCCTGGCAATAGAGAACAGATTTCTTAGTGTGCTTGTTTGCTGGGTCTGTAAAGTTGGTGTGAGAAGCCATGGGGTTTTTTATATGGCTGTTTGTAGTGTTACACTGTAGGAACTGATCACAGTGTCTGGGAAGTTGATGCTGATGTGGGAGTATTCCAGAGACAGTTTGATGTTATGTATATCATTGGTTTCACAGTGCACTAAATTCACAACTCTTCTAGACACCAAACTCATGGACTTAACATAGACACTGGATTTATGACTTTTTACAAGTTGTAACTCACTAATTCTTCTCTGTCCTATGACTATAGAGGTATTAACTGACCACTTCACCTTGAGTGGCCTCTTTCAACATGTATTAATTCCTTATCTGTTCCACCAACAATTTAGCTGTGATGCTCTGAGTACCTTTCCAAGGCCTGAAGAAGACCTCTGTGTACCTCGAAAGTTTGTCTCTCTCACCAACAGAACTTAGTCCAATAAAAGTTATTACCTCACACATCTTGTCTCTCAAAACAAATCTATCATACAAGGCTTTATCTAGTAATAACCTAAAACCACATATTCCTGCCATTTTCTTTACATTAGTCAGGATCTCAGAAGACATTTCTCCAGCTGACTGAGTCTACCACTATAGCTTCTAATGCTCAACAAGGGAGTTAGTTTCTGGAAGATAATATCCACTTCAATTAAGTCCTTAAAGCTGTGTTCCCTAGTTTATTGGTGTGGTGTTCAGGCTATCAGCTCACATTTTTTTTTCTTCTTCCCGCTCAGTCTGAAATTCTGTCATACAGTTTTCTTCATTAATGGTGATCCACAGTAGAGTGTGGCATCAGCTCCTGTGTGTCCTACTCTTCTGTGACCTTTCCTGCTCAGGTACCAGTTGTACCTTCTTCATGTCATCCAGGCTGGAGAGAGGAAACATGTGAACTACTAAAGTTGAGTATGTGTTTAGGGTGAATGGAAGTAGTCTTCTTGGGGACTGGAGATGGAAGAAGGCACTTTTTGGGTCTGCTACAATCTGATTGTTCAGACTCAGTGATGAATCCAACACGACCCCAACATTGCATGCTACCTTAATTTCTGAAGACATATGCCCATGATTGACAAGTAGGCAGTGGTGCTTGTTAGACCATAAGAATGGCCATACTGGGTCAGACTGATGGTCTATCTAGCCCAGTGTCCTGTCTCCCAACAGTGGCCAATGCCAGGTGCTTCAGAGGTGATCATTAAGTGATCATCCCATTGTCCATTCCCAGCTTCTGGCCAACAGCAATCCCTGCCAATCTGGCTAATAGCAATGGATGGATCTATCTTCCATAAATTTATCTAGTTCTTTTTTTAACCCTATTATAGTCTTGGTCTTCACAACATCCTCTGGCAAGGAATTCCACAGTTTCACTATGTGTTGTGTGAAGAAATATTTCCTTGTGTTCATTTTAAGCCTGCTGTCTTTATATTTTATTTGGTGACCTCTAGTTTTTGTGTTATAAAATGAAGTAAATAATACTTCTTTATTTACTTTCCACACAGTCATGATTTTGTAGATTTCTATCATATTCCCCCTGAGTCATCTCTTTTCCAAGCTGAAAAGCACCAGATTTATTAATCTTGCCTTATATAGAAGCTTTTCCATACTCCCAATAATTTGTGTTGTCCTTTTCTGTATCTTTTCCAATTCCAATATATGTTTTTTGAGATGGGATGGCCAGATGGGGTTCATGCAGTATTCAATATATGGGCATACCATGGATTTATAAAGAGACTCTATGATATTTTCTGTCTTATTATTGATTCCTTTCTTAAGGATTCCCAACCTTCAGTTAGCTTTTTTGCCTGCCACTGAACATTGACTGCAAACAGGGGAGTTTGAGAGGGAAGGAGAAGGGACTATGAAGGTTAGGGACTACTTAAAGAAATTGGATGTGCACAAGTCTATGGGGCCGGATGAACTGCAACTGAGGGTGCTGAGGGAGTTGGCTGAAGTGATTGCAGACCGCTGGCCATTATCTTTGAGAACTCATGGCGAATGGGGGAGGTCCCTGAGGATTGGAAAAAGGCAAATATAGTACCTATCTTCAAGAAAGGGAAAAAGGAGGATCCAGGGAACTACAGACCCATCAGCCTCACCTCAATCCCTGGGAAAATCATGGAGCAGGTCCTCAAAGAATCCATCCTGAAACACTTGGAGGAAAATAGAGTGATCAGGAACAGTCAACAGGGATTCACCAAGGGCAAATCGTGCCTGACCAACCTGATTGCCTTCTATGATGAGATGACTGGATTTGTGGATGCGGGAAGAGATGTTGACATGGTATACCTCGACTTTAACAAGGCTTTTGATACAGTTTCCCACAGCATTCTCATCAGCAAGTTAAGGAAGTATGGGTTGGACAAGTGGACCGTAAAAACTGGCTAGATCAATGGGCTCAGCGAGTAGGAATCAATGGCTCGATGTCTAGTTGGCAACCGGTAACGAGTGGAGTGCCCCAGGGGTCAGTCCTGGGGCCGGTTCTGTTCAACATCTTCATTAATGATCTTTATGATGGGATAGACTGCGTGCTTAGTAAGTTCGTAGATGACACCAAGCTGGGGGGAATGGTAGATACTCTGGAGGGCAGGGACAGGATCCAGGGAGACTTGGACAAATTGGAACACTGGGCCGAAAGAAACCTCATGAGGTTCAACAAAGACAAGTGCAAAGTCCTGCACTTAGGATGGAAAAATCCCATGCACTGCTACAGGCTGGGGACCGATCAGCTAAGTAGCAGCGCTGTAGAAAAGGACCTGGGGGTTATGGTGGACGGGAAGATGAATATGAGACAACAGTGTGCCCTTGTTGCCAGAAAGGCCAATGGCATATTAGGCTGCATCAGTAGGAGTATTGCCAGCAGATTGAGGGATGTGATAATTCCCCTCTATTCGGCACTGGTCAGGCCACATCTGGAATACTGTGTCCAGTTTTGGGCTCCCCACTACAGAAAGGATGTGGACAAATTAGAAAGAGTCCAGCGGAGGGCAATGAAAATGATTTGGGGGCTGGGGCACATGACTTATGAGGAGAGACTGAAGGAACTAGGCTTATTTAGTCTACAGAAGAGAAGATTGAGGGGGCATTTAATAGCAACCTTCAACTACTTGCACAATGTACTTGGTACATTGCTCCAAAGAGGAGGGAGCTAGGCTGTTCTCGATGGTAACAGAGGACAGAACAAGGAGCAATGGTTTCAAATTACAGCTGGGGAGGTCAAGGTTGGATATTAGGAAAAACTTTCTCACTAGGAAGGTGGTGAAGCATTGGAATGGGTTACCTAGGGAGGTGGTAGAATCTCCATCTTTGGAGATTTTTAAGGCCCGGTTAGACAAACCCCTGGCTGGGGTGATTTATTGGGAGTGGTCCTGCTTTTTAGCAGGGGGTTGGAGATGACCTTGTGAGGTCCCTTCCATCCCTATTATTTTATGATTCTATGATTCTAAAAGGGAGACTACAGCGGGTCATACTGAGGGGTGAGCTGTTAAGCTGGAGGGAGGTTACCAGTGGCGGCCCTCAGGGATCTGTCTTGGGACCGATCTTGTTCAACCTTTTCGTTACTGACCTTGGCGCAAAAAGCAGGAATGTGTTAATAAAGTTTGTGGATGACACCAAGTTGGGAGGTATTGCCAATACAAAGAAGGCTCAGGATACCATACAGAAAGATCTGGATGACCTTGTAAACTGAAATATCAGGAATAGGATGAAATTTAGTAATGGGAAGTGCAAGGTCATGCATTTAGGGACAAATAACAAGCATTTGTCCTATAAGTTGGGGAAGTACCAGTTGGAATGGACTGAGGAGGAGAAGGATCTTGGAGTACTGGTTGATCATAGGATGACTATGAGCCACCAATGCGATGTGGCCATGAAAAAAGCTAATGCGGTTCTAGGATGTATAGGAGAGGTATTTCAAGTAGAGACAGGGAGGTGTTAGTGCCACTGTACAAGGCACTGGTGAGACCCCATCTGGAATATTGTGTGCAGTTCTGGTGCCCCATGTTTAAAAAGGATGATTTCAAATTGGAACAGGTGCAGAGAAGAGCTACAAGGATGGTCTGTGGACAGGAAAACCTGCCTTATGAGTGGAGACTCAAGAAGCTTGGCTTGTTTAGCCTAACCAAAAGAAGGCTGAGGGGAGATATGATTGCTCTCTATAAATACATCTGAGGGATTAATATCAGGGAGGGAGAGGAATTATTTGAGTACAGCACCAATGTGGACACCAGAACAAATGGTTATAAACTGTCCATCAAGAAATTTAGGCTTGAAATTAGATGCAGGTTTCTAACCATTAGAGGAGTAAAGTTCTGGAATAGCCTTCCAAAGGGAATTGTGGGGGCAAAAACCATAACTGCTTTCAAAACTGAGCTTGATAAATTTATGGAGGGGATGGTATGATTAGCCTATTTTGGAAATTGACTGATATTTGGCTACATGTGGTGGATATACAAGTGGCCCAAGAGGGGAGAGTGCATGGGGTGGGTTCTGAGTTATTACAGAGAATTTTTTCTTGGATAACTGGCTGTTGAGATTTGCCCATGTGCTCAGGGTTTAACTGATCACCATATTTGGGGTCAGGAAGGAATTTTCCCCCAGAGCTGGTTGGCCTGGGCTCTGGGGGTTTTTTGCCTTCCTCTGTAGCACAGGACATGGTTCACCTACCGGTGAATTCTCTGTATCTTAAAGTCCTTAAATCATGATTTAAGGCAGTAAATAACTCAGTCATAGGTTGGTGGCCTATTGCGGGAGTGGGTGGGTGAGGTCCTGAGGCCTGCATTTTGCAGGAGGTCAGACTAGATGATTGTACTGGTCCCTTCTGACCTTAAAGTCTATGAGTCAAAATATATAATTTCTCCCATCTTGTCTCTCTTAGTTCCTGCTAGAGCATACAGCCTACCGAGCACCTCCTGGTAGAGCCCTGCAAATCCATGGATATCCGCATTATAGAATCATAGAATCAAAGAAAATGGAAGGGACCTTGACAGGTCATCGAGTCCAGTTCCCTACCCTCATGGCAGGACCAAGTACCCCTTAAACCATCCCTGACAGGTGATTGTCTAACTTGCTCTTAAAAACCTCCAATATAGGAGATTCCACAACCTGCCATGGCAACTCATTCCAGTGTTTAATCACCCTTACAGTTTGGAATTTTTTCCTAATGTCTAGGCTGAACCTTCCTTGCTGTAATTTAAGCTCATTGCTTCTTGTCCTATCATCTGTGATTAAGGAAAACAATTTTTCTCCTTCTTCCTCATAACCACCTTTTAGGTGTTTGAAAACTGTTATGATATCCTCTCTCATTCTCCTTTTTTCTAAACTAAACAAACCCAGTTCTTTCAATCTTCCCTCATAGGTCAAATGTTCCAGACTGCTAATCATTTTTCTTGCCCTTCTCTGGATTTTCTCCAGTTTCTTCACATCCTTTTGGAAATGAGGTGCCCAAAACTGGACACAGTACTCAAGCTGAGGCCTAATCAGTGCAGAGTAGAGTGGAAGAATCACTTCTTGTGTCTTGCTCACAATACTCCTGTTAATACAGCCCAGAATGGTGTTTGCTTTTTTTGCAATGGTGTTACACTGCTGACTCATATTCAACTTGTGGTCCACTATTACACCCAGATCCCTTTCTGCAGTACTCCTTCCTAGGCAGTCAATGCCCATTTTGTATGTGTGCAATGGGTTGTTCAATGCTAAGTGGAGTACTTGGCACTTATTTTTATTGAATTTCATTTTATTTATCTCAGACCATGAGTTTGTCCAAATCATTTTGAATTGTAATCCTATCCTTGAAAGCACTCGCAACCCCCTCCCAGCTTAGTATCATCTGCAAACTTTATGTTTGCTCTCTACGTGATCATCTAAATCACTGATAAAAATTTTGAACAAAACCGGACCCAGGACAGATCCCTGCGGCACCCCGTTTGTTATGTCCTTCCAGCATGAATGTGAACCGTTGATAATTACTCTCTGGGAGTGGTTATTCAACCAGTTTTTCACCCATCTTATAGTAGCTCCATCGAGTTTGTACTTCCCCAGTTTGTTAATGAGAATGTGATGTGAGACCGTATCAAATGGTTTACTAAAGTCTAGATATACACATCTACTGCTTCCCGTCTATCCACAAGGCTCGTTACCACATCATAGAAAGCTATCAAGTTGGTTTGACATGATTTGTTTTTGACAAATCCATGCTGACTAGCCCTAAACACCTTATTCTCTTCCAGATGTTTGTAAATCGACTCCTTAATTACCTGTTCCATTATTTTTCCAGGTACAGAGGTTAAACTGACTGTCCTATAATTCTCTGGATTGCTCTTATTTCCCTTTTTGTAGATAGGCATTATATTTGCCCTTTTCCAGTCCTCTGGGGCCTCACCCGTCTTCCATGATTTTTTAAAGATAATAGCTAGTGGCTGAGATATCTCCTGAGTCAGCTCCTTGAGTACCTTCGGGCAGTGTTTCCCAACCAGTGTGCCACGGCACACAGGTGTGCCATCAGGCCTGAGCAGGTATGCCACTGAATTTTTTGAAAACTACTCAAAAAGTTCTGGATTGGCTCATTGACTCATGAATATTCATGAGTTCATTTGACAACTATATGTTGGTGTGCCTCAAAATAATTAAAGGTATCAAGGTGTGCCATGGCAGAGAAAGGCCAGGAACCACAGCCCTAGGGTGCATATCATCATACCCCGGTGACCTGAAGATGTCTAACTTGTCCAAGTAACTTTAATCTTGCTCTTTCCCTATTTTAGCTTCTGAACCTATCACATTTCTATTGCCCTCCTCTACATCAGACGTTCAATCTCCACCAACCTTCTAAGTGAAGATCAAAACAAAGAAATTATTTAGTTTCTCTGCCATTTCCACATTTTCATTTATTGTTTTACCCTCTTTGTTCAGTAAGGATCCTACACTGTCCTTGGTTTTCCTCTTGTTTCTGATGTATTTGATGAATGTCTTTTTGTTACCCTTTATGCCAGGGGTTCTCAACCCTGGCCCATGGGCCAAAAGTGGCCCACAGGGCTTTTTAAAATGGCCTGTACAGGGCTGCCCAGCTGCTGGATGGGAGCTGGGCCACAGTCACCTGATCATGGCGTGCTGCTGGGAGCGCTGCTGCGGCCACCCACCTCCTCTTCAGGCCCAGTCAAGACTCCAGGGACTGTGGGTGGGGCCGTGAGCTGACACGGCTGGGAGGCATGTGGTGGAGGGGAGGGCGTGGGCAAGCTCAGCACATCATGGCACGGCTGGAGAGTGTGTTTTGGGGGGGGAGGGGCCGGCACGGCATGGCTGGAAGCGGGAGGTGGGCCGGCACAACTGTGGGCTTGCTGGCTGCTGGGGGGCGGCCGCAGGTTGTGGGGGGAAGGGTCAGGGCCGCGAACTGGCATAGTAATGGCAGGGGTGGGAGTGGGAGCATGGGCCTGGCTGTTGCTGGGGCCCCAAAAATGCTGCAAACTGGCCCTGTTCATAGGCATCCTGCCCACCCACTGCTTTTTATATAAAAAAAAAAGTTTCATTTTTTTCCCCCAAATTTTTGAAAAAACTTTTTGGTTTGAGGGCCACTAATATAATTTTTGCAACCTTGAAGGGCCACTAGTCTATTTAATTAAAATTTTATTTAAATTTAGTCAATTGATGTTAATTAATTGTAATTAAAATGTCATTTGAATTTAAATAATTTAATTAAATTAATTTTAATGTAAATTTTATTAAATAGACTGGTGGCCCCTCAGGGTTCTAAAAATTATATTTGTGGCCCTCGAACCAAAAAGTTTGGGAACCAATGCTCTATGCCTTCAACTAGTGTGATCTCTGTTTGTGCCTTGGCCTTTCGGATTTCTCCTCTAGATAACTGTGTTATTTGTTTATAGTCCTCCTTTGTAATTTGACCATGCTTCCACTTTTTGTAGAACTCTCTCTTTATTTTTAAATTATTGAAGGTCTCCAGGTTAAGCCAAGGTGGCCTCTTACCATACTTCTTATCCTTCCTAAGCAGCAGAATGGTTAGCTCTTGGGCTCTTAATAATTACTCTTTGAAAAACTGCCAACTGTCTTTAGTCTTTTTTCCTCTTAGACATTCTTCCCGTGGTATCCTTCTCATCAACTCCCTGAGTGTGCTGAAGTCTGACTTCTTAAAATCCATTGTTTTTGTTTTGGTATTCTCTCTCCTTACATTTCTAAGAATCATGAATTCTATCATTTCATGATCATTTCCACCTAAGTTACCTTCCACTTTCAAATTCTCGACCACTTCCCCTCTGTTTGTCAAATAGCCTCTCCCCTAGTAGCTTTCTCCACTTTTTGAAATAAAATATTGTCTTCAATGCATTCCAAGAATTTATTGGATAATCTGTGCCTTGCCATGTTATTTTCCCCAACAGATGTCTGGGTAACTGAAGTCCCCCATCACCACCAAGTCCTGTGCCGTGGATGATTTTGTTAATTGCTGGAAAAGAGCCTCATTGACCTCTTCTTCCTAGTTGGGTGGATCCATGAGATCACCCATGTTTTTTGCTCCTTTTATTTTTACCCAAAGACTTTCATAGACTCATAGGCTGCATCTACACTTGTAAATTAAGTCAATTTAAGCTTGTTTAAGTCGACTTAATTTACTCTGCATCTACACTACAGTTTCCTTAAGTCGACTTAAGCAAGTTCCTTAAGTCGACTTAAGGAAAATAAAGTCGACTTAATGAAAATTAAGTCAACTTTATTAAACCTAGATTTAATTTGATTTAAGGCTTAAGTCGACTCCGTAGAGTCGACTTAAGCCAGTGTAAACGTGGGGTAGCCCTAAGTCAACTTAGGGCTACCCCTGCACTACACCAATGCCCTCCCTGCCGGGGGAGGCACAGGGGGAGCCTGGCATGCCCCCCAACAGGGCAGGGCTCTGCCTGCCCCTATGACCTGCTAGGGTCCCTGTCCCCCTTTATCCCATTGTACTTATACACAATGGGGCAAAGGCTGAGCCCCTTGGCACTGGGCAAGGGGTGTCCCACCACCCCTGTGAACCTGCCCTAGGTCACCCTAGCCCCTAGAAGTTGACCTAGGTGTCCAGTGTGGATGTTCTAGGTTGACTTTGTAAATTCCCCCCAAAGTTGACTTAAAAATTAAGTGTAGACTCACTAAGTTGACTTAGCTAAAGTCAACCTAAATTTCCAAGTGTAGACATGGCCATAGACTTTAAGGTAAGAAGGGACAAGTACGATCATCTAGTCTGACCTCCTGCAAAATGCAGGCCTCAAGACCACACCTACCAACTCCAGCAATAGGCCACCAACCTATGACTGACTTTCAACCTGCCTGTCTTCTATTTCCATACCAACCTCAGTCCAAGTATATATATTTTTGATAAAGAAGGCAACTCCACCTACCTTTCTTCCCTTTCTGTCCTTTCTAAGCAAGCTGTACTCTGCTACTCTGTACTATATTAATATTTCAGTCATGCATATTATCCCACCAAGTCATAGAATCATAGAATCATAGAATAATAGGGTTGGAAGGGACCTCAGGAGGTCATCTAGTCCAACCCCCTGCTAAAAAGCAGGACCACTCCCCCTAAATTATCCCAGCCAGGGTTTTGTCTAACCGAGCCTTAAAAATCTCCAAAGATGAAGATTCTACCACCTCCCTAGATAGCCCATTCCAATGCTTCACCACCCTCCTAGTGAGAAAGTTTTTCCTAATATCCAACCTTGACCTCCCCAGCTGTAATTTGAAACCATTGCTCCTTGTTCTGTCCTCTGTTACCCTCGAGAACAGCCTAGCTCCCTCCTCTTTGGAGCAACCCTTCAAGTAGTTGAAGGTTGCTATCAAATCTCCCCTCAGTCTTCTCTTCTCTAGACTAAATAAGCCTAGTTCCTTCAGTCTCTCCTCATAAGTCATGTGCCCCAGCCCCCTAATCATTTTTGTTGCCCTCCGCTGGACTCTTTCTAATTTGTCCACATCCTTTCTGTAGTGGGGAGCCCAAAACTGGACACAGTACTCCAGATGCAGCCTCACCAGTGTCGAATAGAGGGGAATTATCACATCCCTCAATCTGCTGGCAATACTCCTACTGATGCAGCCTAATATGCCATTGGCCTTTCTGGCAACAAGGGCACACTGTTGGCTCATATTCATCTTCCCGTCCACCATAACTCCCAGGTCCTTTTCTACAGCGCTGCTACTTTGCTGATCGGTCCCCAGCCTGTAGCAGTGCATGGGATTTTTCCGTCCTAAGTGCAGGACTTTGCACTTGTCTTTGTTGAACCTCATGAGGTTTCTTTCGGCCCAGTGTTCCAATTTGTCCAAGTCTCTCTGGATCCTGTCCCTGCCCTCCAGAGTATCTACCATTCCCCCCAACTTGGTGTCATCCACAAACTTACTAAGCACGCAGTCTATTCCATCATCAAGATCATTAATGAAGATGTTGAATAGAACCGGCCCCAGGACCGACCCCTGGGGCACTCCACTCGTTACCGGTTGCCAACCAGACATCGAGCCATTGATTCCTACCCGCTGAGCCCGTTGATCTAACCAGTTTTCGATCCACCTTACGGTCCACTCGTCCAACCCATACTTCCTTAACTTGCCAACGAGAATGCTGTGGGAAACCGTATCAAAAGCCTTGCTAAAGTCAAGGTATATCACGTCAATGGCTCTTCCCGCATCCACAAATCCAGTCATCTCATCATAGAAGGAAATCAGGTTGGTCAGGCACGATTTGCCCTTGGTGAATCCATGTTGACTGTTCCTGATCACTCTATTTTCCTCCAAGTGTTTCAGGATGGATTCCTTGAGGACCTGCTCCATGATTTTCCCAGGGATTGAGGTGAGGCTGACCGGTCTGTAGTTCCCTGGATCCTCCTTTTTCCCTTTCTTAAAGATAGGTACTATATTTGCCTTTTTCCAATCCTCCGGGACCACCCCCGTTCGCCACGAGTTCTCAAAGATAATGGCCAGCGGCTCTGCAATCACTTCCCCCAACTCCCTCAGCACCCTCGGATGCAGTTCATCCGGCCCCATGGACTTGTGCACATCCAATTTCATTAAGTGTTCCCTAACCTGACTTTCCATCACCGAGGGCCACTCTTCTCTCCAGTCCGCGTTACCCCATGTAGTAGCCTGGGAGCTGGCCCGCCCTGTGAAGACTGAAGTAAAAAAAGCATTGAGTACTTCAGCCTTTTCCGCATCATCCTCCACGAGGATGCCTGCCCCATTCAGTAAGGGACCTACACCACCTCTGATCCTTTTCTTGTTGCTGATATACTTATAGAACCCCTTTCTGTTATCCTTCACATCTCTTGCTAGCTGCAACTCCAATTGTCCTTTGGCCTTTCTGATTTGATCCCTGCAGTCCCGAGCAATATCTTTATACGCCTCCCTTGTCATCTGTCCAAGCTTCCACTTCTTGTAAGCTTCCCTTTTATGTTTCAGCTCCCCGCAGAGTTCCCTGCTAAGCCACGCTGATCGCCGTCCACATTTGCTGTTCTTTCTGCACATCGGAATGTCATCTTCCTGTGCCTTTAACAGGGTTTCTTTAAAATACAGCCAGCTGTCTTGGACACCTTTCCCCTTCAGATCAGCTTCCCATGGGACCCTGCCCATCAGCTCCCTAAGGGAGCCAAAATCTGCTTTTCTGAAGTCCAGGGTGTGTGTTCTGCTTCTTTCCTTCCTTCCATTGATCAGGATCCTGAACTCTACCATCTCATGGTCGCTGCTGCCCAGGTTGCCATTTACTTCTACTTCCCCGATCAATTCTTCTCTGTTTGTGAGCAATAGGTCTAGAGGTGCAAGGCCCCTAGTTGGTTCCTCCAGCATTTGTACTAGGAAGTTGTCTTCAATACTCTCCAAAAACTTCCTGGATTGCCTGTGCACTGCTGTATTATCTTCCCAGTAGACATCAGGATAATTGAAGTCCCCCATAAGAACCAGGGCCTGCGACGATCTGGAAACTTCTGTTAGTTGTCCATAGAACGCCTCATCCACCTCCTCTTTCTGGTCTGGCGGTCTGTAGCAGACACCCACCACAACATCCCCCTTGTTGCATTCTCCCCTAAACTTAACCCACAAGCTTTCAACCATCTTGTTTCCACTTTCATAGTGGAGCTCCGAGCAGTCATACAGCTCTTTTACATATAACGCTACTCCTCCCCCCCTTTTTCCCTGCCTGTCCTTCCTCAACAATTTATATCCATCCATGGCAGTGCTCCAGTCATGCAAGTTATCCCACCACGTTTCTGTTATTCCAATTATATCATAGTTCCTTGTCTGTGCCAGTACTACCAATTCTTCCTGCTTGTTTCCCAGGCTCCTCGCATTTGTGTACAGGCACCTAAGATACCGGGTCCATTGCCCTACTTTGCCCTGTCGATTCTCCCTCCTGTCGCATCTTCCCCCTTGCAATTTCTCCCGGTGTCCTCCTTCCCCACTCGCCTGAGGTATTATGACTTTATCAAGAAATAAACAATTATTTGACCCCTGCCCCCAGTTCCAACTACCCCCTCTTTTATTCCTGCTGTTACAGCCCCAGCATCCCCCAAGTTCCATCCCTTCCCCCAGGTTTCCCTCAGTTTCACTTACCTGTGGGTGTTGGTCATCTTCCCCCTTCGGACCTAGTTTAAAGCCCTCCTCACCAGGTTAGCCAGTCTGCTTCCAGTCTCTGTGATATATCTGCAGACCATTTCTTGCAGATGCAGATCAGATGCAGATTCACATATTTGTATCCACTCAGGGCTCTACAGATGAATAGAGCCCTGCAAATCCATGGATATCCCCATTATATCCACAACTGTAGATGTGATGCGGCTATCCATGGATCATTTCTTATGGATGCAGATCGGATGCGGATCCACATATTTGTATCCATGCAAGACTCTACTTCCTGGATAGTTCCCAACTGTCTGTGACTTCCCTTAGAAACTGAGGATGCTAAACAATTGGCTGGCTCATGTTCATCCTTTTCTCTTTAATCCTTGGATTGGTGCATCTGCTTTGTTGTAATATTTGGTAACCAGCTGAGGTGCAAACAGTTCTCCACAACTTAGGACATTTATCCTTTTGTTTGTGTGCGTGTGGCCAATGCACCAGATTCTAATATTTTCAAGCCCATTGAATAGTGTTCTACTCCAGGAGCAATCTCGTTTCAACCAACAGGATTGCCCATGGAGTAGGTTGCTACTCAATGCAAGTGTATGGAACCCTTGCCTTAGCCTAATAGATGTGTGAGGACAGGACAGAGTTTTCAAAAGGAAGCAGGTAGTGATTGTTTTCCTTTGCTTACATATGGCTCTCCTACACGTCTGCTAAGAAAATCTGTGTGGGAATTAAACAGAATAGGCTCAAGGTGGACCCTCCAGACATGAGGATTTTTTGTAGATCAGTACAGTACTTTGGGAGTTAGTAATGTTGCTATGAGAATGCTCTCTGTTTGCCTATAGGTAAATAGCTAACAGATAAAGCCCCAGTAGGTGGAGCGCTAGAATATGTAGCATTGTTCCTGGTTGAAGTACCCATCAGCGTTGTTGCTGGGCCCTGCAAATGGCTTCCTGAGTACAGCTGTCTACTGGCAGCTCTTAACTAATGTTTAAAGTCACACAGGTGCATTAGAAGGTTTTTCCCATTTAGTCGTTTTGAATGCATTTTTGGGTAATGGCATTAGAAGAGAAGTCTTTGTTCTTAATGAGCCATTCTATTACAGGGTGAGTCATTCGCCTACAGAAAACATTGCAAATGTTCATTGGGTTGATTGATAGATTTTAAGGCCTGATGGGACCATTCCGTTCATCTACTCTGGCCTGTTACAGAACATAGGACAGAGAACCTCATCCAAGGAGTGCTGCAGCAGAGCAAATTATTCATCCTTGCTATTGTAAATGAGTGCTATCAACTCCAGAATGAGTAACGTGACTGGATGGAAACAAACTTCAGAGCTTGATTGTGCTATTCTTTCTCTCTACTTCCCCATGGTGCCACACTTCCGGTGACACACGCTGTAGGTGAGTCTGAAGGGTGGCTATGGAAAAGAATAAGATGGAGGGATGGTGGACACCTGGCCAAACTCCAGAGACTCAGCAGGTCCATCAGTGATGAACACAGTGCATCTGCAAAGACTTCTGAGATATTTTCTGATTCTTTCACTGCACCCAGGGTCTGATGACCCTAGAAATATAGATGTCAATTTAACAAGGAGGTTCATCCACTATATACAGCTTAAAGGCAGAGGGGAGGCATTTTCCTATGCTCCCCATTTTTCTCATTCTCTATTAGCATCATGGTAATCGAAATGGCAGGAGAACCCCTCATTCATGAAGCCCCCTTGCAGCCTTCAGGACTGAAAGGCAGGAAGCCAAAATCAAAACTTCCCCCTTCCCTCCCCCCCACCCCATAGTGTATCACTGGCTATTGTCCTTATCAAACAAAGCCCTTTCATCAGAGGCTCTTTAACACACTTTATTTCTCTTTTATTTTGCTTTGAAATAAGCTGGGCAACAATTAATTTCAGAGAGAGAGAGAGAGAAAGAGAATTCAACAAGGATCTATTACTACTCTCAGCTTCTATTGCTGTAATGAAAATCTATTTCCTTTCCCTTTTGTGTCCCATATAATTTAATGCCCATTTTATTAATGGTCTGAAATAATTACGGAACCTTTTGTGATTCTCAAGTATGTTTCATTTAATTGTGCAATAAATGCCTAATCTCTTCCTCCATCTGAAGCTATTATGGCATTAAAATTAACAATTATGCAGCAATGCGCCCGGGTCCATAGAAATCACTCCAGATAACTAGACATATATAAATCATTCATGAGAACAATTTCTGAAAAGAGACGAAGGGAGAGAGGGAAAAAAAAAGTGTGTTGAGAATGACATTGGGAAGCCAAGGGCCTGGTCTTTAAGAAGATAGCAACACCTTAAAAAATCTCTCTTTTCCTTTTTTTGTTATTATTATTTTACTAATTGTGTTAGGTGGCACAACCCTCCCTCCCCCCTTTCTATTAGCCTGACAGATATTTTCAGAATTAATTAACCGTTAGCTCAGAGGATAAATTGTTCATTATCAATTTTTCCCCCTTCTTTCTTTCTTTCCTTTTATAGTTTTTCCTTTTTTTTTCCCCTTTCAGGCCAGCAATTACACTCTCCGCCTTTCACTGGCAGGTCCTGTTCTGTAGGAGGTAATCCAAATGGGGAAAGTGCTTTTTCTTTCAACCCTATTCAGTTCTCCTCTTCTCCCTTTTGTGGGATTTAATAACCATGGCTGATAGGCGCGCTGTGGACAGAGAGGTTAAGTTTGTTGTCTCAGCACTTTGCTGACAGGGACAGCTCAGGAATCCTGCAGTTTATAACCAGCCTGTTGGGTAAAAGTGCTTGCTTCTTTCTCCACTCTCAAGCCGCCCCAGTGTTTCCTTCTTGAAATGTGATTTATTTGTGAGGGGAGCTGAAGTAAACTCATCTAGCACTCAGGAAAGCAGGAGACCGTTGGAGCCAAAGTGTAGCACAGTTGGAGCTATGCAAGTTTCTTTCCTCATGACATCCTGCTCCCAGCTTTAGCTATGCACCTCACTGCTTGCATCTGACACCCCCGTTGTTTTATCCTGTGGTCTTGCTTTAACAGAGGCTGCCAGCTGTGGAGTTTTCTCCTAGGGCCTAGTGTGAAGCAAATTGACCCAACCAAACTTCCAGCCTGGCCTGGATCTTCTTCTCCTGCGGGGTGCAGCATTCTGCTTTGACACCAGTTCCTCTTTTGCCGGAAGCAGAGGGATCCCTTCTGCTGACCCTCCAAGGGGTGTTTGTACAGCTGAGATTTTAAGGAGTGGAGCAAGTTAATTCTAATGCATTTAGGAAAAAACTGGCCTTAAGTCAGAGAAAAAGAACATCAGGGGTAAAACGCAGCACGAGCTAATGCCATTCTGTGCCACATCTGTCAGCACCAGCATTCTCCCACCGAGCACCAGTGTCCTTCCTCTGTGCAGCAATCCACTGGTTCAACACCTCTCCGATGCCAATGCTCTGCTACTCAGCACAGCCCTCTCCTCAAGGACATTCTCCTATCAGGAGAAAGTCCATCAACTTATTCTCGGCACACATATGAAACACTCTGCCAGCACCAGGGCTCTGGCCCTCAGTTTTCAGTAGCTGTCATTCCTCAGACAGACAGACAATGTGGGGCCTGTGTTCCCCTGTTCTGTGCAGCGTCCTGCCTACATCACCCTTTGGCCAGTCACACCAGAACTAACATTGAACTCTGTGTGAAGCGCACAGTCCAGGCCAGATCCTTCACCTGGTCAGCAGCCTTTGTTATTTTGCAAATTCTTTGCTGCTCTGCAGTCACTTGCAGACATCGGCGCTCTGCTATCTGGGGCAGTACCACAGTATAATGGAAGAATGCCAGAACTCACTGTTCTATGCAAGCAATGTACCACATGGCCATGGTTAATGTTCTTCTTCTTACCACAATACAGAACCTGGCACTGTAGGGTGACCAGCTGTCCCAGTTTTATTGAGACAGTCTTGATACTCAGGGCTTTTTCCTATATAGGCACCTATTATCCCCTACCCCCATCCTGATTTTTCGCACTTGCTAGCTAGTCACTCTAGTATTCTGCCACTCAAACCATGTCACAATTAGTTACTCCAGAGTTTACTCATGAAAAGATAAAGATTGTCATGGCTGTGATATTTTTTCCATTTACTTTCTGTGTCTGGATTTGAAGGGGTGAGGACAAAATGGGCTGGACCCTGAGGAGAGGCAGCATGATGATGAAGGCAAGTAAAGTGATGGATGTGGGGCGGGATAAATGAGGGACTAGAGGACAAGAGCTGGTGGCACGGGTATGCCGAGTTAGCACACCTGAGCTCTGTCAGTTGGCAATATGGCCACGCCAAGTAATGACAACGGTAAAGAGACACTTTCTTCAGGTGCTGACCAAGGAGGTTTATTAGAATAAGGAAAACAGTGTTACACTAATCTGTCTCTCTCTCCAGTACAGAGAATCTTTTACTTAGAATGTTCTCTAGAGTCTAGTCCATCTTCTGCCTGGCTTGTTTCTACAGACCTTAAGAGCCAGCACATATGTTCTCCCAGCTAACTTGGTTGCAGAGAATCGTTGTCCTTTCTGTTGGATTCTCACGATATTCCTTCACTGGCTCTGGAATCCTGTGGAATTCAGTGGAACTGGATCCAGAGCTCTGGAGGGCTTGGATGTGGGCCATATTACGCACGGTGTTGGAGCACTCGCATGGGCAGGCTGTAGGATTTGGCAGGAAGTTGCTGACCGATGGGTGACATCACATTGTGTCTCTATATCCTGAGACTGACACAGCTAGACCTGCTCGCACCTAGCACAAAGTAATCCCTGAGAGCTCTCTCCCTTCTCCCAGGGTGCTGAATCAGCATGTTTGAATTTTGCTAAAGGATTTAATATTGCGCATCATAAACTTTTACTTGGCAATTAGTTGGATTAGGAACTATATTGCTGAATACACTAAGAACCACTTTATGATCTGAATTATTCTCTAGTTATATATGGTCAACCAGCACCACTGGACAGGTAGGGGGACTGAATGCTGGAAGAGAAATGGTAAATGGCAACGTGTTGAGTTTGATGACTGGTCTTATTTAACATCATCAGTGATGGACAAAGGCAGCAGATATTATGCCTGCTGTTTGTTATTGTTTGTTCTGTTACATTTTCAATACATATAATTACATAAATCAGTAAAAACGTGGAGTAATGGCTGTCACCGCCAGACCAAGAAAACCACAAGATACAGCTCAAACATTCCAGTCATTATGGCATAGAGACAGTAAAGACTGACAGCCAGATACAGATCTGACCAAAGACTTCAATTAGGAACTTTCAATAATGGTAGCACAGCAGAAATATCACTTAGAGGAAAATATGTAATCAGCAGAGATCAAGAGAGAAACAGACTCTATCAAACACTGCAGTGAGCCTGGTTCAAAAGCAGATTAATCAAATTAAATCCCAAATTCATCCAGTGACCTCCCCATTTTCAGATCAATGGGAGGAGACTCGCACATCTTCTTTGATATCTTTTCTATGGAAAGGGTTCTTTGACTGTTCAAGGTAAAATAAAACCAAACAGACAGATGATTATTGGAATTTATTTGACAGAGTCATGTTACATCTGCCTTAATCCATTTAATATCTAAGGCATGAGGTGGGAAGGTGTGCTGTAAACTAGATAGGAAAAACTAACCCTTGATACTAAACTTTTCGAAAGGCTGGTGCCACTGATTCAGAGACACGTTCTATACCAGTTTGTTCATTTTCAGAGCCAGGAAACTGAGTGCTGCAACATTCACCCTGGGAATTGCCAGTCCAAGGCATTATGTGAGAAGTCAGAGGATGGCCTGAACCCATTGTGTGGCCTTAAATATCAAAGGCCCATTCTTATGAATGACACTACTCTCTCGTTGGCTTCCAGAGCACAACTGGATCAAATCAAGTACTGTCTCTCCCTCTGTGCAGCTGCACCATTGCTAGAGAAACACGACAAAGAGTCCTAAGGTAAAAATCTGACTCCTCTGAAGCCAACGAGAGAGTAATGTCATTCATAAGAACGGCCATACTGGGTCAGATCAATGGATCCAAGAAGGCTGGGTCACAAGGGAGCTTTTCAGTCTGATTTGCTAAAGCAGGCTGAAAAACTAAAAACTACCTTGTGACTCAGCCTTCTTTGCATGTAAGATTCTACAGTTTCCATTTCATGCATTTCATGAAGTGGGATTATGCCCACGAAAGCTCACATATTAAACAAATTTGTTAGCCTTTAAAACTCTCAGAGGACTCCTTGTTTGTTTTGTTGAACTAAACTAACACAGCTACCCCTCTGGAACTTGTCACCATGTGGACTATGTTTGTGATGGACAAGTGTTTGGAACTGACTTTGGCATGCAGAGGGCAGAATGTCACTCCTTAAAGTGGGAAGGTGGCCAGGAGACACAGAGGTTAACATACTTGGTGACTCCTGCTGCTTAGAGAAGCATGTTGGTTGTCTGCAAGCCTTCTCCGTGCATAAGAAGGGGCAATCACAGCACCAGATGGCAGGGCTGGAAAGTCACAAGCAGGGAGGTCCTGGGGAAGGAATTTCACAGGTATGACCGATCTTAGCGGGACATTTCACAGAGTGACAGAGCTCTGGCACTAGATAGGTTTCCAACAGAATGTCTGAGGGCAGGCTCCAGTGCAGAGGGTATCGTGGCATTTAAATGGGTGGTATATGTCAGACTGGTATCCACAGCAATTTACGAGTGCTACAGAAGGCTAGTATAGCACATTGCAGTGGCCAACCAGCTGGCTTCCCCTTCATTCCACAAAGACATTCATGCTTTTTTCTTTTCTAAGTGTGTGTGCGTGAGTGGGGAAGAGAGAGAGAAGTGTAAAATATGTATGTCCAATTAAGACATTATTTCCACCTCATTTAGCTTTCCCTGTTCTTCATGGGTTCTGTCATTTAGGTCACTTGATTCCAGTGGTTTCAAAAACTACCCTCTTCTATTTCCCTTTGGTAACACGAGGGCGATTGAAGTAGAACCATGATTTGCCTGTATCCCCATCATAGGTGAAGGATGGACCTGTGTGTGTTACTTTGCTGAATGCTGTAAGCAAAAGGGTCACTCCAGTGCCCAAGTTTGTGCTTTTAGGGGCTTTGAGAAGTAATATATACAATATCTGTAAGAGGAGTTCACTCTTCAAGCCCAGCTCAGCTCTCATTCCCTCTCCTAAAACCTCTGCCACAATCAGGGCCAGCTGTCATGGTTATTTCTGATATGTGGGTATCCAACTACAGGACTGGGGATTGAAAACACCAACTCAGTTCACTATGAAGCTGTCCAATGGCTGCTTCAGGGTGGAACTTGTAGCAATGACCCAAAGATGAACAGTTCAATAGCTGTTGCCAGTTCTTCACTTTATATGAAATCTCTGTACGCTGTAGGAACACGGTGCACCTCGAAGCAGAGAGCCTCATTGGTCACTGGGCATTCCAAACCTTCCTACCATATTTCTGTGGTGAAATGTGAAAGCCGATAAAAGCCATAGTTGTTTAAACAAACACTTTCATAATGGCTGTAAGTGATGTGCTGTGTCACGGTGGCCAATTGGTCCTGTTTAATGTTACCACACCTATGGTGGCAAAGATATCCAGCTTTCAAGGCTCATGACCCATCCCACTTCTGGTGTTATTAGAAAGGAATCACTGCTTCCCGGTGTGTCTTACTGGGTAAATATTCTGTATGGAGTGAGTGAGATTGTTGCATTAGCAAAGCCTGTTTCATTCAAATGACTGTTTTCATATCACTGACTAATATTTATTTACTCCACATTGTAGGTTTGAGGTTGGAATGAAAAACGACTCAGCCTCACCACCAGGACTGCCCCATACATAAGACGATTAAGATAAAGTCCTGCATAAGTGGCCCTAATAAAAGGAATTTATCATAAGACATAGAGAGTGAGGTGTCTTTATTCATGAGGTGAATAACACTCGAGGTTGTCATTGCAGGTTTTCAGGTCTAGAAATTATCATTCATTCTCCAAATTACTGACTGCACAAAAATTACTAAATGGTGCGTTATCACTCCCTCTCAGCATGAGAATGTCTTTGTTGCATGTTCGATTACAAATGGCTTTCCCCAAGATTATCATCAATAAATCACAGGTAACCGCATCGCATGCCAGGGCAAGGGTTGGCTGAGAATGGCTCTTTTTGCTGACATGAAAAGAAAGACAATAGCACGCCATGGTGTGGAGCTTTGCCATTTCTCACTGCAGTACCTTGTTATAGACAAAGACAGTCATGGATTCACATGATCATTCTGTGAATTCACAAAGCTTGGAAAAGCAGCCTGATAATTCTATGGAGTCTCAGGTATCTGGGTGGATTCCTTTGTTTCTTCTATCTGGAAGAACCTGTGCTATGCCCTGGAAGAGAAACAGCAGACAAAGGAGGAAACCCATTAGAAAGAATGAAGAGAAAATAAAGGGTTACTTTAGTGAAACTTCTGTAGCTTTAAGACAGCTCTGATTGAGTTCCTGCGGCACAAGGCACACTGTTCAGCTCTATAACTTTTATACACCAAGAGCAGGCGAAATCAAAGGACATAACAAACGTCCTCATTTCTATCCTTGCAGCCTGTGTGTGTGTCTGTGCGTTTGCCTGGAAGGAGCACCAATATTCACTCTTTCTCAGAAATCTGTGAACTAGGCCAAGTTTCTCAGAAATGGGCACCTGGGTTAGACAAAGTCCACTGACTTCCATGGGAGCTGCTGGGTACTCAGCCTTTTGGAAAATCAGGGCACTTATCTGTGGACTTAGAAGAAAGTAACCATATTTTCAAAATCCCAAACCAGGACACTTTTGGCGCCATTGGCTAGGGGAGCAAAATGCTCATGCAAAAGACAAAGGGGCACCTCTTTTAAGCATGCTCTGATGTTGTTACTAAAAGCAAGCAGCTATATAGGGTTATTTTTAATATGGAGATTTTTTTTTCCTGGTGTCTAGAGTCTGAATGAGTTTATGATGAAACACAAAGCAAGGGTCATTGACATTCACTTTGAGCGAAAGAACAGCTTTGACCTTTCTCTCCACTCCAAACCGCATCCATCACCCAGAACAATTATTTCATCATTCTATTTGCTCCCAGCAAATAAATTCCCCTTAGCATAGCAATACACCAAGAAGAAATGTTCTATATAGTTATAAAAAATGCTGTTCAACTGATGACATGGAAAACCAAACATCTTAGGTGTCCCCAGAGAAGCTCTAGGGACACCAGGACATCACATGGAAAAATAGGACTGCACCAGGAAAATTGTGTCTTATAGGTTCTTTAAATTGGGGGCCCAATTTTAGGCACCAACCCTCAAAAATATCAGTGCCTAACTCCCATTGATTTCAATGGGAGCTAGGCACTGAAATTCTTTTGAGGATTTAGGCTCTGTGATCTAAAGTGAATTCTCATATGAGGTGGAAAAAAAAAAGAAGAAACAAATCCTGAAAACAGCTGATTCCAATTAATCAGTCATCTGAGAGGCTGCTGGGATAGGGCGAGGTCAGGGTCTTTGTAAACCAGACTTGGCTCTTCCCTGCAGGAGGGGAGAAGGGTAGTACCTGATTTAATTTAACCATGCTTTAGCTGGAGGTGGTCCTTCTCTGAGCAGGGAATTGGGCTAGATGACATCCTAAATTCCCTTCCGTCCCTAATCTTTTATGATTCTATGATAAGACTGGGAGGCTGAAAGAGCGCTGGGTGTGGGAACAGGAGAGGCAGTTATCTTGGGGAAAAAGGCACTAGCTTTAGGGAGAGTGGGGCAATCACTGGGTCCTGCCTCCGAAGGGAATTGTGTACTTGCCCACCAGCTGACAGCTCAGTGACACACCCATTGTTTGACAGTCTTGGTTTGAGTAATTGTAATTTTATGGTTGCAGTAAAGCTTTCTTAGTACATGGAACCAGCAGGTTGCATACAGGGAAATCTACAGGATTCCTCCTTGCCATCTAGATTCCCAAGTCTTCCCATTGCTTCTGGATATATATTAGTTGTCTTTTTCTAAAAGACCTGCTCTAACTCCACTAGAAGTTATGGGTTGGATGTAGGAATTACTAAGGGCTGGTGTACATCGTAGGGGGAATTCAGCAGCAATCAAAGAGGGGTACGCAAAGTACTTAAAATACCTTGTGTATCTCCCTTTGACTGCCTAACGCCTACTCACTGCAGGATCCGCATTGCTCTGATTGAATGGGAAACAACTTCCCGCTGAATCAGTGCTACGCTACTTGCCAGGTAGGTCTTAACAATGTGACCTCTGGCTAACTCTGGGTTCATCTGAGTGCGTCTTTACAGACACTCAGTCAAACACACACAATCAATGCTATGCTTTTGCAGGTTCTGCCAACAGTGTAGCCTAGCCCTAAATGAGGATATCTGGCCTGTGTTATGCAGGAGATCAGCCTAGGTGACCTAGAACTCTTCTGTTCTTAAAACCTATACAAATCTGAGACTTCCTTCCACCTAGTTTGACTTTGCAAAGGTGAACCAAGCTTCCAAGAGAACATAATCCATGTATGAGAAGAGACCACATGGAACAGAGAGAAAAAAAGAGAGGTGGGGAACTGAATTTGGAGGCCAGCCTACAAATTTTCCCAGTAAAGCAAAAAGACTTTGGTAGGAAAGATAGTTTTATGGAGTGGGAACTGGTCTTGGAGCCAGAAAACTGCGTTCCCCTCCTAGGCCTGTGTGATGGGATTCATGCCTCCTGCTGGACAGGTTCCTCCTGGCAAGGTATTGCTGGGGAATGTAGCTCAAGTGGTCTCCCATCCAGCTTGTGCTCCATCGCTATCCGGTTGCTCTGTCCTCCGGCAGAGTACTGCAGGCTATTCGGACCCGCAACTGAGTACCTTAATCCATACCCCCCCTCCTTTCTGGGGGGAAGTCCACTCCCTTGTCCTGACCACTACTCAGTCATTCAATAGCTTGGGAGTCCAATGCCACCCTGGCACTCTGGGGGACCTGGGAGGGACCCAGGCCCACCCACTTCTCCAGGTCCCAACCCAGGGACCCTAAGTGCCCCAACTCTGGCACCAAAACCACCACCTCCCTCCAGTCTCTCACCATCATTACCAATCTCCCTGGGTCACTTTCCCTGCAGCCCACAGTCCAGTCTGTGCCTTCACCTCAGGGCCACTCCAGCCTTCTTGTCCCGTCATCCCACCAGTGTCTCCACAGCCTTCCATCTCATGCTGGCTCCTCACCTCCAGACTGCTTGCTGGACCCCTGCTGCCTTCTGCACCTTCTGAACCACTGGGCTTCTGATCTGCTCCCAGTGGTGCACTGGGAGCTCTCCATGGTGCTAACATCCTCAGTCAGCCAGCCAGAGGGACTACCTTCCTCTCTGAGCTCCCAAGGCTAACTGAGCTCCTGGTCTCTGAAGCTCTACTCTTATACTGGCTACTGATCTCTTATTGACTCTTTACTACTCTCAGCCCATTGGCTACAACTCCCTGGCCCTTCTTAACCCTATAAAGGCCAGTGTGGGGCAACCGCACCATCACAGCCTGCCACAGACGTCCTCTGTTATCTGGGCAAGTCAACTCATCTGTGCTGCGTCTCAGCTCCCTGCCTCCTGGGGGCCTGTGGGGATAGGATCCATAAGTGTCTTTGAAGCATTGCAATGCTGTGGTGATAAGTGGCCTATAATCTCCTAGGCAGACAGGCATGTATAGCTATCAACACAGGCCAGGATTCTCAAAAGGGGTGAGTGATTTTGGGTGCCCAGCATGAGATATTTTATAGGGGCCTGATATTTAAAGAGTGTAGGATCAGGGCAGTAACTAGGACAATTCATTTACAATCTTAATTAATTAAACCCATTCTAGGCATGAACCCTCTCTAGGCTTTCCCTTGCTTCCCAGTGCTCCTGCCCTGACCTTTTTGTCCAGCTTCAGTGCATATGAAAAAGAGAGACTGGTTTAAAACCTCCGAGCTATTCAGTAGCTGGGCAGCCTGTGGGGAGGGGCAGAGGAGTGTGCAGCCATGTGAAAGGGACAGAGCAGGAGATTAAGATCTCTATCAGAGCTTGTGGCTCCAGCGATTACAGTGTATTAGGGCGCTGTCCATGTTGACAAACACTGCCCCAATTAGGAATTAGTTCAATATGGCATCTGATAGTGCCGCTGTCACTGACCTGCTAAATGGAAGGACCTGCCTTCTCCCACTTCATTTCAGAGGGCAGTGGACAAAAAGCGAAGGCAAATGACCCCCAGCACGCCCTCCCCTCCCCACAGCCACCCAGATGATTTTTCCTCATTGACAACTCCATGACTGACACATTAGTTAATACTAATTATTCTCTTCAGGAAGGCCTTGTTGCTAATCCAGTTCCAACAATCCCATTGGTGGTGGGGTGGAGGAGGGATGTCTGCTTTGCGGCTTTTCTTCTCTTTAAATAAGAGTGCTGGAAGACAGAAGTCCTTTTTACAAGAGTGGAGGTGCAGCACCAGAGCTCACTTCCCTTGTGATTCATCCATTCAGCATGGTCTTTCTGTTGTTCTAGGAGTGTGTGAACTCAGCTGGCCAAGGGGCACTGGTTTCTTCACAAAAAGCCAGGAGGCAATTTAAAAAAATGCATCATTAATGCAGTCTCAAACGCTGCCGGAAAAATCTTATAACTCACAGAGTAACCAGTGGCTGGTGGTAGCTAACCTGTGTTAAAAACATAATAAAGGACATCTGCTTATTTAAGGCAGATCACACCTTATTATGTGATGGACACCTTCCAGTCATTCAAAGGAAGACAGACCTATGTGACTCATGCACTTACCTGCCCTCTGCCCCCGTTCCACAATATCTGATCACCTCACAACCTGTAATGCATTTACCCCACCACACCCCTACAGCTGAGAAAGTGCTATCACTCCCATTGCACAGATGAAGAACTGGTACCCAGATGAACTAAGCCTCTGGGTAGTCACAGAGTAAATCTGCGAGAGAAGTGAAATGAACACTGAGGTTTACAATCTAACCACAGCCCCCCAACCTCAAACATAGTCAGGGCATATGATCCAAGATCCACAGAGGAAAAAACAAAGAGGGCTCCAAACCAGCCTGACTAGTGCAACAGAAGTGGGTCTTCAAGAGAGACTGAAATGTACACAGGACAAGGGCCTTATGGAGGAGATATGGGGGATTGGCTAAAATGGGACATAGTGAATTGAGAGCTTTGAACCAGGTCTCTCACTGTCCTTAGACATTTCATTAAAACATTTCATGTGAGGTCTTCAGGGCAAGGACAGGTTATTACTCTGTGTTTGTCCAGCTCCTAGGACAATGGGAGATCCAATCTTGCTTGGTCGCTAGGCCTGGCCATAATAAACCTGATTAATAAGACATATTAAAATGGAGTTATTGGGTATAATGGGTAATTGGCAGTTCATGGAGGATGATGCTGAAGTATGTGACTAAGGCTGGGTCTACACTAAAACATTAGCTCGACCTGTCTGTGTTGGTTAGGGGAGCGAAAAATCCCCCTTTCTGAACAAGATAAAGCCCACCTAGCCATGGTGTAAAATTCTTCTGTCGATGTATTTCCCGCCCTCAGCAAGGTGGATTGACTACACCACAAAATGAGGTTGACTTAACTCACATGTCCATACAGCTGCTGCAGGAGTTCCATCAATGGTGCACGTCTGAGCTTTGCATCTTGTGTTGGTGGTGCAAGTCCTCACCAGGAGCACTTGTCTCAATTATATTGTCAGCACGGAGCATTGTGGGGCAGCTCCTGAAAGCCGGTGACCATCAATATAAGCAACGCAGAGTCTACACTAATGCTGCGTCGACCTAATTACATCGACCTTGATTCTACGCCATTCATGGATACGCATAGTCACCTCCATAATCACACTGACCTAAGAGATATTGCCAAACCCTAACTCTGTAGTGTAGACTAGACCTACAGCGACGGGCGAGCCTCTTCCATCACCGTAGTGCTTACACTGAAGCGCTACAGTGGCGCAACTGGAGAGGTTTAAGCAGGGCTTTTTTTAAACAAAAAAAAGTGTGGTTACTCAGCCAGGGGCTGCCAGAGGTGGTGGAGGAGCCGGGGCTGCATCACTGTGCAAAAAAGGTGCCGGTACTGAATACCCCTGAGTACCATCACAAAAAAAAGGTGTCAGTACTCAGTACCCCTGAGTACCATCACAAAAGAAGCTCTGGCTTTAAGTGTAGACTTCTGCAAACTTGTAGCTAACACGAGCTATTAACTGGCCCTCATCGGGATAGTCATGGATCCTGTGGCTGGTGAGCAACATTCATCTAAAACCTGAAGTTTACAGATTTTTCTTTTGCTTTTTCCTTGTAATTTAAAAGAAAGAAACCTCTGCTTGTGATTCACTATCAGCCAGCAAGGGCCTTTGGCCTCAGTTCACGTGGAATTTCAGGTATCCATGGCCAGTGCCAGTGTAGACAAGTAAAGGTGCTGTTTGCACCAGGAAAGCTCAGACTTGCTTGAAATCCGTGTAACTTACTTTGGTGCAAATCAGGGTTTACGATGACTCAACCTGACCGCAACAGGGGTTCACCCTGGTGCTGCAACCCTGGCTCATGGACACTAATTCTAGACAAGGCCTTACAGTTTCATTCCAGTCCCTCTTGCTATCTCTCCGCCTTCCCTTCCCCAGAAGAGTGCAGGTTTCGTTGCCTGCATTTATCACTTACGCATGTGCATTTTCATTAGAGTCTGAAGAACCAGGGAGGAGGTACCCAGATAGGTGCACCTTTCTGCAGCAGTGGAAATTGATAAGGTTCATAAGCATACAAAAGGCTGAATGGTGAGGCGGCAGGGTGTAAGAGGTCGGACACCCAGATGGATTTTTTTCATTGCAGGGGAAAATAACACCATGGTCTCAAGTGATAACTGAGCCTTTCTTCCCAACTCAGACCCAAATATGATTTTCATTTGTGTAGCCGAGGGGAAGAAAATTATACAGAATTTCATTCTGTGGAATAATAAGGCTTCAGGCCGAATAAAGCTGCCATAAGCCAGTGTAATTACTGAAGGGCAGGAAATACACTTTCCAGTTATATCTAATCACAATGCCATATTGTGGCTTGTAAAAAGGATTTGGAGGGGCCAGGTGTTACTGGAATGCGAGTAGGCCCTGGCAGACTTTCTTCTTGGCAGAACTTTTTCTGTGCGTGAAAAGGGGACTTGCCAAAGTCACTTGAATTGGATTCAGAATATCAGTTAAAGAGGAACCATTGGAGACTGTGTTTTGAGCTTCAGATTCAACTGCAACAGCTAAAAGACCATATTATACAATGGTGGTGTGCCCTCAGAGCCTCTCAGGGTAAAAAGAAATCAATGTGGCATACAGGTCAACAGACCAGTCATAACTGAAATTATACTGGCAGTGCACATCTGTGGAAGGTAACAAATGACTGATCTGCATGGATTGCTCTCACCAATGGGTAGAGGAGTTTTCTTTGTCCCAGCTAACGAAATCGTGACTCCTCCCCTGCATCACAGCTGAGAGGGTGGCTGCAGCTTCTAGGCCAGATCTTTGAAAAGACTCAGCACTCAATAGTGGGGGGCAGATTTTCAGAAGCGCTCTACACCCAGCCACACCCGTTGTTCTCATTGAGAAAAGGAAGCCTCTTCCTTTAGGCTCCTGAATGGGAGAAGTTGAATGCTGAGTACTTTTGAAAACATGGCCTTCCAAGAATAAATGAAACTGCTTAACAATAATTAAAAACATGATTTCTATCCCAGATATGCATATGGGGAGTTTGCCCTGCCTGTGCAGAAGGCAGTCAGGTGCCATTATTATAGTTAGGGCTGGTGGCACTCCTGTTGTTAAGGTTACTGGACACTTCCCACTGAAAAACCTGGTTTTTAGATGCTTATAATTTTGCCAAATTTTAATTGTTGAGGATGAAATTTTCCAGGTTGGGTGTCAGCCTCAGAGCACCAGATTTGAGTGCCTAAATCCCTCTGTCCTAGATACTTCTGAAAATCCATGTGGTGCTAATCTGCATGATTATATGGCTACATATCTCTGAATACCTAGCCCAAAGTCCCCTGCTTTATGCATCTTTACTTGGGCAATAACGTGTATTGAGCTCATTGGGAGTTGTGCCTGAGTGAAAACTCTCTGATCAGCTCACTGAGTCTATGCTGATGTCACACTTTTGGGGTGGAGGCATTTGTTTCTTGAAGAAGTACGTTCTTGTTATCTTGTTATGAAAGTTCTGTTCACAGCAGCTTCCTCATGGCTCTGGTCTTAACAGATATGCAGGGGCCTGTAGATCTCTCACCATCCCCACATGCCCTGTCTAAAATCCCTAACAAACACTCCATCTCACTGCAAAATGTCCCACCTTATTTTCCCTAAATTCCAAGACTAGTAGGGATCATTGTGATATCTGACCTCCTGTATAACACGGGCAGAGAACTGCCCCAGAATAATTTTTAAGGGGGGAAGCTCCCATTTCTCTCCTTAAATGGCTGTTATGAGGTGGGCATTCATCCAGTTTTAAGATTGATGGTTATATTTTCCTATGGTGTGTCCCTTGTTTGGGATGGAGGTGAAACCTGATTTGGTTTTATCCAGTATCACACCCACAGGGTGCCACTTTGAAGCATGTGCCCTTTCCTGTTCCAGCACGGCCAAGCACACACAGTAACACCAGCAGGAATGGGACAATCTGCTCTTCAAAATGGCAATCTCCGTGTGGTGTGGCCAGGGTGAGCTCAGAAGTACTGGGATGTGCAGTATTCTGAGCAAGCATCACAGCTACTCTGACTGAGACAGCCGCTATCCTAAAAGTCTATGCCCAAAGACAAGAAGAAACAATATGGAAAATAGTTACAGAACAGATGAACTTCCAGTGTATGTCCATTTCAGCAATGCCCTTTATTTCAAGGCCCTCCTACTAAATCCAAGCAGGCGTAAGAGTATTCGTGTTATTCAGATAGCAACAGGGCTGCATATGGAAGGGAAACTTTGGAGCTCCGTGGGATATGTCTACGCTGCAAAGAAAAATACCTGAGTCCCAGAGCTTGTGTCAACTGAGTGAGGCTTGCAGGGCTTGTGCTATGGGGCTAAAAATAGCAGTGTAGACATTAATGCTTGGGCTCTGAGATCCAAAACCCTTACTGCTTCTTTGAATCCAAGCTCCACCCTAGCACAAACATCTACCCTTGCATTTTTAGCCCATAATCTGAGTCCAAGAACTCATGTCAGTTGACCCAGGCTCTGAAACTAGCTGTCACTCACTTTGTTTCTGTGGTGCAGACATACTCTAAGATGCATGACGATCCGGGAGCAAAGAGAGGCATCAAGTAGGCCCAGTCCCCTCTCCACCCCACCTGAGGTCACAGGTCTGGCTTAGCAGGCTGGGTTCTGGCCAAGAAAGTGGCCGCAAAGGTCATGGGTATCTCTAAGCCAAGGACAGCAGCTGTTGTATGGGTCTGACTGGGTCCGGGGACATGGGTCACCTGTGCTAGTGGATATCAAATAGACCTGCTGGGGCAGAGAGGCTGGGGAAGCTGTCTTTGGTAGGGAACACTCCAAGAGAGAGCTGGCCAGGAAATAAACTCTCCACCGGCAGAAAGAGAAAGGCAAGGTTCAGAGGGGCCGCGGCGGCTGCTCTAAATCAGTGGTTTTCAAACTTAGGGTTGGGACCCACTACTGGGTCACAGACCTTCGGGCACTGAGTCGTGGCAACCTCTGCTGCTGCCAGCGAAAGGCTGGAATGCATTGCTCAAAGATGTCATTGTTGGGTCGTGGTTATAAATGACTTTTTTCAACTGGCTCCCAAGGAAAAAAGTTTGAAAACCACTGTTCTAAATTACAACCACTTCCCGTGCTCATGTAAGGGTGTTCTGCCAGCCCAAGTTAATGGAAATGCAATGCACTCCAGCCACTTCCTGTCATCCCTCTGGACTTTTCTTTTTCATCCCAATTCCCACGTGCCTCCTACAATGAGAGGGAGCAAAAGGGGAGGGGACAGGACTGTTCCACCAACATTATGCCCCCGAGGAAGCCCCTTCATCGCTCTGAGCCATGCCAGTCACACAGCAGCTGTTGCAGATTCCTGATGTGTTCAGACTTTTGGATGCATCGTATGCTAGACTAGATGAAATCTCGAGGCCCAGCCCTTCACTTCTGGGATTCTGTGGCTTGTTCTAGGTGGGGGCAAGGGGTGGGTGTAAGAGAGAGCTTTAAGTTTAACAATTAACGCATAGGACCAGATCCTAAGTGGATGTAAAGCAGCACAACTCCATTGGTTGTAAGGGGGATTGCCTATGCTGCTTTCCTGGAGTTACACCAGCCAGGATCTGGCCCTCTATGTTAAAATCTTGTTCTTTATTAACTGGTGTTGAAGGGAACATTTGAGTTCCCGGTTCATTCCCCCTGGTTGTATGATGTAAAGTGTTATTTGGGCTATTAAACACACCATAGGCTTACTCACAAGCCTTCGGTTTGGTTGAATTAATTTGTCTGAACTAGACATGGACAAATACAGATAGGGCAGGAAAGGGGGAAGGAGAGAAGAGGAAAAAAACACCTCATCTGGCTCACTGGGAATAAGCAGCAGAGGCTGCTGTCAGTTTAGGCTAGAGAAACAGCTCTTTTCCTACAAAAGTAGAGCCCCATGGTCTGCCAGAGGTCACGGGGGCAAAGTCCAGTGGGTGAAGGAGGAATTTCCCCCTTTCTTCTGCAGTGGAGCCACGCCAGGTACACACTCTGCATGTCGGGGTAGCCCTGGGGAGTCCTGTTGTATTAGGGGTTGAAAAGGGAGGGGAACTGGCCTCTCCACTCCTCAGAGTTCTTGATCCAGTTCTTAATCTGTGCCAGGGCTGAGCACCATCACCTCTGGGCTGGGCAGTTCATAGCTATGGCGTCTCTTTTATTACAGATGAAGCGCTGCCAGGGTTGCTAGAGAATTGGCAAGAAATGCCGTCCCCGTGCCTATTGCCAGCTCTCCTCCCACTGAGGGAGAGAAGACCACGTAGGAAAGGCCCAATAGCCTAGGTATACGCTGACACTTGGCTCTAGCCAGCCCAAAGGGAGCATGGGCTCAGGTATAGGAGGGTAGGCCCAAGGAGCAGCCTAAAGGCAGGTCCCATCAGAGTCTGCCCTGCACATAGAAATCAGTCGCTGCCTGAAGGAAAGAGGCACCTCTAACTGGGACCCAGGGACTGAGGCTGGAAGGATCATCAAGACTCCTATTTTGCCTATAGGTGGGTGATTGGCAGACTTGTAACAGAGAGCTGAGTGCACTGTATGAACCAGCACTGGGATTTACTGACTATATTCTGAGCTGCCCAGAGGGCTGGTTTCTTCTGTCAGCACATTATTGCAAAGTTGGGCATGCAAAGGAGTGAGAGGGGCTATAACAGTCACCTTGTGTGAGATCCTGTGATGGAAGCTCATATTTGGGCAATTCCCTGCCGTCAAACTTGGAAGAGGTATGCTGCGAGGGACGATGTCTCCATATAGGCTTCTACAAAACATATGCTACGGGATTATCTACCACATCTCAATCATCTCCTTCCCTCAAGAAGCGTGGGGTGACATTTTCAGGCTGCGATTTACCAAGCCACTTAAAAGGATTTGGATGCCCAATTCCCATTAAACATTTAAATAACAGCCGAGCCTATATTCCAGAAATATACATCAGTGATCAGACCAGGAATACTCCTGTGCGGGGTGTCACCTACTCTCTTTAAAACTGATTTTTCCCTTTTTTTCAGCCAGTGGTGGCAGTAATGGAAGCATGAAATATACACTGTATGCCTCACCACTCTAACCACTGATGGCTCCAAAGTAGATCTCCTTTGATAGAAAACAGTCCTGGCTGCTTTGCATGTAAATATGTATGTATTTACTATTAATTAACTGAGAAGTGTCTGGTAAATGTGAATCTTTCCTTTCCCCGCTCCTTTGTGGCAGGACATCTTCCATTCCCATGACTCGGGGTTCTGCACCACCCAGAGATTTCCATTTGCCTTTGTTAAATCCGCTGCCTGCCTTTGGTTAGCCTCTAACCTCTATCCATTTTAAACTGAAGTGCAACTGTTTTGGACTAAGCAGTGAGCTGAGGGGATTCGGCCATCCCAATCAGCACAACAAAACCATGAAATGAGGGCACAGAATGAGAGTGAGAGAGAGTACGCCAAGGGGGAAAAAAGCCTCTGTGTTATTATGTGTTCAGTTAGGACCACAAATGCTCTATTTTATATATACAGACACACACATATCTTCCTCCTTCACCACCCATACAGGCAAAGTTCTTGAATCAGCAGTTTCTGAGCTGGGGAGCAGTAAGGAGCTATAGAGGGACGGAGTCTGATAGCATTACAGCCCGCCATGGAGCCATTTTCTGTGGCGAATCGCTGAGTTCTACCTGGTTATCTCCTGCCTTGCACATCACTTCCAAATGACATGCTCTCCGTCTAGGCAAAAATGAGAGGGGTTTTTTTCAGAGCTGGGATTTCAATAATATGTGACGAAAGGATGAGATTACTTTGGGAGGTGGGAGAAGGCAAGAGAGGGAGATGAAGAGGAAGTTCTCAGTCCTTCCTGGTACATCCTAGGCAAGGTTTCTGTAACAGAGCCAAAGCATCCTTCTTCGGACTCAAGAGATCCAATGAGAAAGTTTGATGCTTTCTTTTGCTCTTCTTTTATTCCTTCCTGCCTTCCTTCCAGTGACACTGACTGAGGCCACTTCTACACTTGCCACGGAATTCAGCAGCAGTTGAAGAGAGATAGGCAAGCTACATAAAATACCTTGCATATCTCCTTTCGACTCTCTATCTCTCCGGCCCCACTGGGCTGAGTTGAAGGGAAATGCCGTCCTTCAACTCAGCACTACGCTTCTTCCAGGGGTGGAGTTACTGAGTCGAACTCAGATTGATCAAGTGGGATTTGACTGACCGCTCAATCAAACCAGAGTGTTCAAACTGACTGCACATTTCCAACCGTCAGTATAGACTTGGCCTAAGAGAAAGGGGCAAACAGCAATCCATGGGGCCACTGCTCTATGCATCAATCAGAAGGCCAGGACCTGATTTTTGCATCTAGTTCAGATCAGCTTTTGCAAAGCGATGCAAGCACCAGGCAGCACCAGTCCAACTACCAATCTTGATTTCTTTCTTTGCTAACACTGGACCATCAGCCCATTTGGAGAAAGAGATGGATTATTCCACATCATAGTTCATTCACAGCTACACAAAAGATCTCTCCATTTCAGGGCAGTTGCTCTTGCCTGGAAAATATATCTATACTTTCGCCTATATACTTATTAGGCCAGATTTTCAGCTGAAACAAATCCCTATGTAATGATCTTGAGGGTTCATTAAAGACCATACTATTGAATAAGTATGGAATAGAACCTTAATACTACACTGTGCTGGCCTTGGGGGGGGGGAGGCTACTGGGGCAACCACCCTGAGCCCCACGGTTTCGTGCCCTCCTCCACTGTGGCTCCCCCCGCACCGCTGCCTTTGGCAGAAAGCCAAAGGCAGTGGGGCAGGGCGGGAGTACAGAGCCAGGCCTCTGGGCTGGTCCTCCCCACTCCCAGGGAAGAGCAGCCAGCCCAGGGGTGGAGCAGGAGAGCAGAGCCCAGCCTCTGGGCCATCCCAACCCATCCCTGCTGCTACCTGGTCCCCTGCTAGGGCCACCTCCTGCCAGCACGGAGGGAGCGGGGGCCCCCAGGCTGATTGGCCCTGAGTCCTGCTCCCCCCAAAGGATGGCCATGATACTACAGACAGGAGAGATTCCCAGGGGCACAGCTGGGAACAGCCATGTTAGATCTCCTGTAGGGAATGTCTCCCAATTAACTCTCTTCAATCCAATTATATGTGCTTTATCACTAGTGTGAGGTCCCCAGGAGCTAAGATGATGGGCATTATTTGTAACTAACTAACTACATTTGCCCAAAGAGGAAACTGGCTGGTTGGTCTGCTAGGAAATGAGACTCACAAATTCAAAGAAAATCCTAACAAGGCCCTGATAAGTGCAGCTCTCTAAGATAAGCCACACCAGAGATTCAGAACACTGTTTTGGCTTTTGGGAGGTCATCATGTCTCCTAGCATAAGTCTGTATTTTATTTTCAAACATTTATATTCACCAAAAGGCTGCAAACATAGCTATCAACTTTTGGGTAAAGAGTGTGACTATAAAACTCAGGTGTGTGCACAAAGGTATAATAGATATTAGCCTATGGTTCATTTGCCCATTTTGGATGCATGGTCTCTGACTATAGCAATAAGGAGTATTTTGCACTACCAAATATTCCGCTGTTCAGTTAAGACAGACTCATTCTAAAGTGAGAATCTTTGTCTCTTTCTATAATTCTCGCCTTTTTTCTGTGCATCTCAGGTACTCACCTGGCCCTCATTTCCATAGTATTTGGACACCTCACCATCTTCAATGGATTTCTGCTTGCAACACCTTTGGGAGGTAAAATAGTGTGATTGTCCCCTTTTCATGAGTGAGGAAGTGAGGCAAATAGCGACTAAGTGACTTCCCCAAGGTCTTGTGGGAAGTCTGTGCCAGAACAGAGACTTAAATCTAGACCTCTTAAATCCTAGGCAGGCATCTCAACTACTAGACCATGCTTGATTTCAATAGTCTTCTAGGACTAGGAGAGAAAGAAAAGGAAAAGTAAACGCAAACCTAGCCACATAGGACAAATATTTGGACTAATAGGCAACTGCACCTGGCAATGAAAGTGGCTAGGTTGTTTGTGGAGCTGGATATAGTTGATAGGGGAACCTTGTCTGTTCATTGTCACTGGTGGGCTCCTTTTAGAGGTCTATTGCTGGATATGCCACTGCGAGTGTCCTAGCCCCACCCACCCCTGCACTCTGGGAATCTGTCTGTATGAAATTCATTGAAGCATGTGACCTCCAGGCAATAGGTTGAGGGAGGTTTTACCTTGTGGTAAAAAGCATTGTATCTTTGAGCCCCCTTCCCCAGCCCCTATTCACCCTGAGCAGAACTTGAAGTCATTGGTTTTGGTAGTACTGAGCAGTGTGAGGAAGCATGGTAGAAGCCGTGTCTGTGTTCTTGATGGTTATTGCTGTGGAGGGGTATCCTCAGAGAGCTGCAGAGATGTTAGTGGAGCTCTGCGTGGGATCAGGGGTCCCCACCACAGATATTTTGCAGATTTGGGGCCTCAGAGACCAAAGTTATTTACAGAAGATAACTCTGGAGCCCTCCTGTTTTTTAAAAATCTAAGTATTTTGCAAAATGTCAAACATTTCACAAAATAACTATTTTCCAGGGCAAAACTTCACACGCAATATTTACATCAAAGGGGAAGATTTGCTAATTTGAGCAGACTTTGTAAATTTTGCTAACTTTCCCTATATCACTTCTGAGGGGAAATCTTGCACTACCGGGGCAGGGAGAAAAGTAGCCGTGAACCCTAATTGCACCAGATCATTCATCCTAATTCAATGTAGAGGGTGTCACCTGCCCCTAAAATTGCCACACAGGACACTGAAGGAGTGGATGTTGGAGAGAGCAGGGTCAGGGACGTGGGGGTGGATCTCTGCTTCACCCCTCCATGCCCCACATGGGCAGAGCATTGGCTGACAGCAGCTAGAAAGGATAATGTAGCCAGATCTGGAAATCATGTATTAAATATTTTGATTATTTAAGAATTCCCAGGTATCACTGTGAGGTGTGATAGGTTCTTGCCCCAAGATCAGGCCTGGTATTATTAAAACTACTGTTTGATTAGGAACCCCAGTGTGCACAGTTGCAACATTCACACTTTAGGAAACTTCTTATACATACAGTAGTTGATACATATATTTAGCAAAGTCACAAACTACCTCAGCAAGGTAGATAGAGATAACACAAAGTGTACATCCATATCCTCACACCATCTCTTGCAGAGCAACCAGAAATGTTAGCCATAATCTTCCTCATCATCATCACCTTCCTCAACACCACCAATGGCCATCATCCTGGTACTTCCCCTGGACAACCTCATTCTCTCTCTTCCTGGCCACAGGCTGAGATAAAGTGTTACACTGGTGTCATTATGTCTAACTAATGCATATTCCATGGTGGTTTTCCCCCTCTTCCTTGTTTCTGTTTCCTCACCCTACTCCTATAAGTTAAAATATTAATGATCTCATCATATTTTCATATACCTCAGTTTGCTGCCATAGCACTCTTGTGATCAGACTTCTGAAGATGTTCCCATCTTAAAATATTCAAAAGCTGGTGTTGGCTCATGTTCCTGTAATTGGCTGGTGCCTTTATGGCCACACTTCCCCCTTAAATCCTTCATTCCAATTTCCTCAAAACTTAAGGGTGACCATTAGGCCATTTATCTGTGCCAGAGTTCATCGGCCTCAAACCTTATGCTAACTGCGGAAGCCAATGTCTTATGAGATACAGAGCTATGGGTTCCTTGCATTATGACTGAATTCACTAAAGAGCAAAGCTAGTTCTCTGGGCTACAAATAGCGCTCTCTGTCTGGTGAAGACACCTGACTCCAGGAGCAAAGGGAAGACCCATGAAAAGACTATACCCCTGGGGAGTTGCCCCTTACTCAGGGCAAGATGTGGACCCTCTGTCTCTCACATAATGCTCTTCATCTGAGACTCTAGAGGAAAACTCTTGGCCAGATGGGCTGAGACAAGCAGTTTTGCTGTCTATGCTGTTTGTTTTCTTGTTTACCAGCCCCAGAAGGAGAAAGCGGGCAGGGAGGCACTGTCCCAGAAGGAGGGAGACACAAAAATCTCTGAGAGCAGATTGCCATCACCCATTTATCACCTGCAGTCTATGGCAGGGAACAATCTGACCAAGTGTATCAGATGAAATTTTTCTGGCTTCTGTCTTTAGATAAGGATGCTATCACTGAGTCGACATATTTCATGTATAACATACTGGTTGCAAAAAGTGTCAGCTTGTTTAAATACCTTTGATGCTATCTGCAAAACCAGTTAACACTCTTCAGCTCAACGTGGCCCATTTTTACCTCCAAGCTTGCTTCAGTGCAGGGTCATCATATCTCATAGTCAACACACAAACCTATCCACTAGCCATATGTTTACAGAACCAGCCCCTTTTTTCTTTAGAGATGGGAATGTCTAATGGCTAATTCTTAGTATTAGCTGGGGCAAGAAGCAAGACAAGGGTGCTCCTGCTTAATGTCCACCCCAACTGGAACCATTTTTGGTGAGATTTTGTTACAATTATTTGTGTTATGGGAACCCTGAATGGCTCCACCTGACCTCTGAGTCCCATTGCACTAGGTGCTGTACAAACACCAAGCAAGAGAGAATTCCTGCCTGTAACGGGCAGGGAATATGGCTGCCCTCAGAGACAGACAGCCAGGGAGGGCCAATCCCCTGCAAAGGGAGGAATGCTGGGCCACCAATCCGGGCAGACAGGAAGCAGGGGGTGGAGCCCAGAAGGGCAGTATAAAAGAGCGTCCCTCTCCCTCAGTCAGGGCCCAGCCAGCACCGGGGAAGCACTGTCCTGCACTGCCCCGAAGCCAGATGCCCCACCAGGCTTCCAAAGATGCTTGGCCCCGACTTCCTACTGCCTGGAGCCCAGAGGACCGCCCCGACTGGCAAGCCCTCATCCAGTCCAAGGAGATGCCAGCCTCCTGGGACCTGAGGGAGCAACCCTCCATGGGAGAATCAAGCAACCAACTCCCTGACCCGGAGCCCTGGGATCTCGAGTTGCCGGATGGCCCCTGCAACCTAGAGGAGCTGCCCTTGGCGGACGACCCCGAGGAACCACCCACTGCCCTGGAACCCTACAGACTGGAACCGCCAGACAGCCCCTGTGACCTGGAGGAACTGCCCTTTGCCGAGGACCTGGACAGGATGCTGCCAGCCTTACCACCACCAGACAAAGCGGATGGGTTCGGGAACTTCCCAATGTCTGAATACCCTGGCGTCCCCTAGGAGACGTGAACCAGGTACCCCAGGGAGAGCTACCTGGCCCGGTGGTCTCTCAGCGGCCTGGGAATTGTAGCCCTGGGGCAGCATGTTGTGGTGGGAACCCCGCTGCCCCACACCAGGGATACCCCGGCGCCACCTGATGCGTTGGAACCATCCTGCTATAGCCACTGCAGTTTGTTCGTGCTATTCTTTTTTCCTGCGTGCCCCGAAACCCACTCCTAACTGAGAAACCGCTGCCTTCCCTGCCCTGCCTGAGGGCTGGGAGGCCTGTCAAACTGAGAGACTCGCCCTTCCCTGGGCTAGACACTGCTGCCTGCCCCGCCCTGCCTGAGGGCCAGGAGGCAGAGCCGTCACACTGCCCCCAGAACTTGCAATCTAACTAGGCAAAATGTAATAAAGGAAGGGGATCTTTACATCCCTGTTTGACAGATGAAGCACAGATAGATGAAGTGACTGGCCCAAGGTCATCCAGGAAGTCTGTAAGGCTATGTCTACACTTGCAACTTTGGTTGACTTAAGGACACTTAAGTTGACCTACAGAACGCCACATCCACACTGGGTGCTTATTAGGTCGACTTAAGTGCTTCCTTTAGTCAACTTAATAACTTCCCCTCTTTAGGTCGACTTAAGGCTTAAATCGACTTATTAAGTCAACTTAAAGCCAGTGTGGATGGGGAATAGCACTAAGTCAACCTTATTAAGTCGACTTAAAGCCAGTGTGGATGGCTATGTCTACACTACAGGCTCTGTTAAGTCAACTTAACAAGGTTGACTTAAGCTGACTTAAAGTGTAGATGCTCTGTTAAGTCGACTTAACAAGGTCAACTTTAAGTTGACTTTAAATCGACCTTATTAAGTTGACTTAACAGAGTTGACTTAGCTTAAAAAGTGTAGACATACCTAAAGAGAGTGGGATCACCACTTCTTAGCCGTTGACAAGTTCCAAAGGGGTAGCCATGTTAGTCTAGTTCAGCAAAACAAACAAGGAGTCCTGGTGGCACTTTTAGGCTATGTCTACACTAGGAAAAGTTGGTCAACTTTGTTAAGTCGACTTAACAAAGTGATGTCCATAGACGTGGACTAAGTCCACTTTGTTAGTCGACCTAACTCCCTTCGGTTAACTTAAAAAAGTGGACTTAGGCGTCCACACTGGGCTTAGGTTGACCTAAAGAAGGGTTAGGTTGACCTAAGGAGGCTTAAGTAGACCTAATGGGTGGTTCTTATTAAGTCAACTTAAGCTTTCATTAAATTGACTTAATGAAAGCCTGGTGTGGACGCAGCTTTGTTTAAGTCGACTTAAGCCTCCTTAAGTCGACTTAATTTGCCAGTGTAGACATAGCCTAAAGCCTAGCAAATTTATTTATCACATGAGCTTTCATGAGAGAAAATCCCTCTTTGTCAGATGCTTTGAAGATGGGGAACTTACAGAATGTAGGTTCAGAGAAGAGCCATGAGAATGATTAAAGAGTTAGAAAACCTGCCCAATAGTGATAGGGTCAGGGAATACAAACTATTTATCTTAAAAAAGAAGTTTAAAGGGTGACTTGATCCTGATCTATAAGTACCTAGACGGGTCTCTAATATTAATAAGGGACTTGACAGTCTAGCAGAGACAAATCCAGTGTCTGGAAGCTGAAGTTAGACAAATTCAGACTGGGAAAAAGGCATACATTTTTAACACGGAGTGTAATTAACCACTGGAACAAATTATCAAGTGCCGCGGTGGGTTCTCCATCACTGGCAATTTGTAAATGAAGGCTGGATGTTTATCTAAAAGATCTGCTCTAGGAATTATTCTGGGAAAGTTCAAAGCCATCTGCTCTACAGGAGGCCAGGTCGATGATGCCAGTGGTCCTTTCTGGCCTTAAATCTACAAATCTATTTAGCTAATATACTGGGGTTCCCAAGTGTTCTTCAACGGCATTCCTGAATTGTAGATATCAGAACTGAACACAGGATTCCAGTAGTGATCACACCAGTGCCAAATAACCTCCCTTCTCCTACTTGAGATTCCCCTGTTTATGCATCTCAGTATTACATTAGCCCTTTTGGTCAGCATCATCATGTTCAGCTGATTATCCACCATAATCTCCAACTTTTTTTGAGTCCCTGCTTCCCAGGATAGAGACTCATATACTCCTAGGCTATGTCTACACTTGAAAACTTAGGTTGACTTTAACTAAGTCAACTTTAAGTCGACTTGGTTAAGTCGACTTAGTGAGTCTACACCTAAATTTTAAGTCGACTTTGGGGGGAACTTACAAAGTTGACCTAGAGCATCCACACTACATGCCTAGGTCGACTTCTAGGGGCTAGGGGGACCTAGGGTAGGTCCACGGGGCAGGGGGGAACCCCTTGCCCAGTGCCAGGGGGCTCAGCCTTTGCTCCATTGTACATAGGTACAATGGGGCAAAGGGGGACAGGGACCCTGGCAGGGCATAGGGG
>ML685789.1:22682637-22696748 GCA_007922175.1 Pelusios castaneus | reverse complement strand
GGTAGGGCTATGCCCTGCCCTGCGGGGGGGGCATGCCAGGCTCCCCCTGTGCCCCCCCCCCCCGGCAGGGAGGGCATTGGTGTAGTCCTGGGGTAGCCCTAAGTTGACTTAGAGCTACCCCACGTCTACACTGGCTTAAGTCGACTCTAGGGAGTCAACTTAAGCCCTAAGTCGAATTAAAACTAGGTGTAATAAAGTTGACTTAATTTTCTTTAAGTCAACTTTATTTTCCTTAAGTCGACTTAATCAAGTTGCTTAAGTCGACTTAAGGAAACTGTAGTGTAGATGCAGGGTAAATTAAGTCGACTTAAGCAAGCTTAAGTCGACTTAATTTACAAATGTAGACGCAGCCCTAGACTTTAAGGTCAGAAGGGACCAGTACAATCATCTAGTCTGACCTCCTGCAAAATGCAGGTCTCAAGACCTCACCCACCCACTCCAGCAACAGGCCACCAACCTATGACTGAGTTATTTACCTCCTTAAATCATGATTTAAGGACGTTAAGATACAGAGAATTCACCGGTAGGTGAGCCATGCCCTGTGCTACACAGGAAGGCGAAAACCTCCCAGAGCCCAGGCCAAAACGATGACCTACATTCTTTGCCCCTAATGTGTGACTTTATATCTGATAGTATTAAATGCATATTGTCTGCTTGCTCCCAGTTTACTAGCCTATCCAGAGCTGGTCTCTTTATTATTTCCCACTTCCCCTGTCTTTGTGCTATCTAGTTCCCAGGCACTTCAGGTATGACTTGCTATTACCAGAGCATCTAAGAGCTCCTAACACGGACCATGACCCCATTATGCTAGGTGCTGTACAAACACAGAACAAAAAGAGTTCCAGCCCCAAAGAGCTGCCATTCTAAACTAGAAACCTTCCTTATTTGTTATGGGCAAACAATCTGAGTGTTATCTTTACATATAAGCAGCCCTGTTGACTTCAGTGGCAGTCTTCATGTGGGTGATACTAAGAATGGATGTGCATTTGCCAGAGTGAAGTCTCCAGCAGGAATTTTAGTCTGGTTGGTTATTACCAGGAAGAAAATGGTATTCCTAATAAATCATTTCCTAATACTTAAAAACTCCCCTGCCTGTGCAAGGTTTTATACTGACTTTTATTCATGGGTATGAGAAGCAAACATATTTGATCATTCTTGGGGCTTTTACCATATTTCTAATTTATGGTCCCTAAGTTAGGGCCTTATACTGGCTATGTAGAAATGTATAATGTCGGGGTACTGTGTTAAAGGAAATTTAACGGGGTTTTAAGATATAAACTAGTGGAACTGGTGAGAAAATGGCATGTCATTTCTGTGAAACACTTAGAAACAAAAACTGTATTTTTAATTTTAGGGGAAAAGAATTCTGCTTTTCAATTTTAAAAATGTTTGAGTTTAAAAAAAAAAGTTTTCAGCTTTTCATAGTAAAAACAGAAAATGTCAAAAAATATGAAATTTTCTTGTGGGTTTCAGACCCTCAAAGGGTTTTTTCACAGGGAAAAAAAGATTTCTGACAGAAGAAAGTCAACCTTCTGTAAATTGGACAATAGAAATATTCTTAGATGAGGAGTGTTTTGTTCACATCAAATGATGTGGTAAGCAGGCAGAGTGAGCTGAGCAGAGTTTTATTAAATATGCTGAGAAGCCAGTGTTACATGCCAGCAACAGCCCAGCCTTAGGCCCCACCTGAAACCTGATACTACCTGTAGTTTTACTCATCATACTTCAACAGGGAATGGAAGAAGGAATCGTCCCACAAAACACCGAAACCTTTAAAATGGATGGCTATGTCTACACCTACGAAACTTAGTTTGAATTAGTTAATTCAAACTAACTAATCCAAACTAATTTTAACATGACCCCACTGGAATTTTTGTTCGAACTAAGCAAGTGCCATGCATAACACTTGCTTAGATCGAATTAGTCAGTTGCATTAAGGTCAATGTGCTGGTTAGTTCGAACTAAGCAGTTAGTTCGAACTAACATGGGCACATGGACTTAATTCAAACTAACTAGTTTGAATTAAGAGTTAGTTCGAAAGGTATAATCAAATTTATTAGTTCGAATTAAGGAAGCCCTTAATTCGAACTAATGAAAGCCTAGTGTGGCCAAGGCTTAAGTTAGTTCGAATTAAGCTTCCTTAATTCAAACTAACTTGCCAGTGTAGACATAGCCGACGATTTTGAGCAAAAAGTGAAAAATCTGATTCAGAGGAAGCCTGGTTAGTTTTCTTTGGGCGAAATGGTCCAAGAGTTTTTCCTGGGCAGCTGGACATGGAACAATGAGTTCTACCTCACCTGTCCCTTTTCCCCCACTACCAGGATCTGGACAATCCGTGTTTGTGCTTAGGGTCTATGGCCTTCCCTGAGCTCCCTTTGGGGCCCTGGATGTTACAATATCCCTTACTCGCAGTGTTGCCGGCTATATCAGTCCCATGATAGTTGGTGTTTTCTTAAAGCCCCAGCTCCTGGAGTCCTGTGATTACACGAGACTCTTTTTTTTTTTAAGTAAGTTTTTATGCTTCATGTTTATGGGAGAGAGAAAAAACCAAATCCTGCAAATGTGGCCTGAGTGTTCCTGAATGGTTCAAAATCTAGAAAGCAAAGAAAAAATCCAGTATTTATTAATTAATAAAAGGCTCATGATTTTTAACTCAATGTCTTGATTATTGAGGCCCAACTCGTGCCTTGAACGCTTGCAGTTGGCAATTCTGTTCACAGCATGGCCTGCGTAGTGCAACTTAGTACCATCTATGTGTAGTGTCAGCCGGTCTGGGTGGGCTGTAATGTCGTGATGTTATAATGGCTGGTAATAATAATTAACGGAATAACTAATTAATGATGCTTTGTAGGTACCAAGAGTCAGCCGTTTGTTTTACTGCCAAATCCATCTAGAAAGGGGATGTAAGACCCTTGATCTCTGTTTGGTGTATTGAGGGTTGTTTGTTTTTTGTGACTAACAATCATTCTTTATATATATTGTTTTCCTTGCTGTTTAAAATTTGTGATCTTCTCCAGGTAGCCAGTGCTGTACTGGGAAGGAAGGTGAATGTATTTAGAAGGGCGGGGTTGGCAAAGAATCCTTTTGTAAAGATCAGAAATGCTCTGTGCTTTTATCCCAGGCAAAGATTACATTTAACTCCCTGGGGCCTTTGCTTCCTCAGATCCTTTTCAAACTGAGTTGCTGTTGCATTGCAGATAGTTTTGGGTGTCCTTTCATTTTTTGACAGTATTAAATATATACCCTAGTGAGCCATAAATCAGTGGTTTATCAGAGAATAAATCACATCTGTAATAAGGGACCACTTCTCTTTAATTGAACAGTGCATTAAATTAACCAGCTATACCTTCTCAAAGAATACAAAAATGTGTCAGCTAGCCTTTTTTAATGAATTTTAATTTTAAACCACTGTTGGTGTTGTTTTTTTGGGGGGAAGGGGTGAAGAAAAGCTATTTTGCCCCTCTGTCCAGTAAATTATATTCTGACTGGAGGATTTGCTGAGTTTTATGGGTTATTATATTCATGCTACTTCATCTTTTTCTTCTACAGTCATGTAGCTAACCTTTTGTATTGGTTTGTGTGGAGATGAGTCTGTTAGGGAATCGTTTATGAAGATTTGTGCATTTGTGCTTAGACATGTATGCATGACTGGGGGTACATGCATGTATGTTTGTATGAGGAAAGAGTGATTTCTATGCCAGAAATTAGATTACCAGTGTCAACTCAACCAGTATCCCATTTTTATACTGCATCTATATATGCTATAGACACCCCATAAGAGTCTCTACCATATAGCTCAGGGAAAGACAAACCAACCTTGCCACAACAGAAAGGAAGCAGTGCTTGGATTACGTTAGAAATACCTGTGTTAGAAACTGAAGATAGGTAGAATTATGCAAATGCAACCAAATAAGATCTGGAACAGTCTTGCAAATAAAATATGCCAGGTCACTGTGTGGCTATTCACAAATCCTTTGCTTCATTTATTTGTGGATAGCTTGTTGAGTGAGGCTGTATTTGCAAGAATGTTTGCAGAAAGCAAAAGCGCCACCAGTATTTGCAGCTGTGCTGGAAGAATGTGTGCACTGAAAAGTGCTTTCCTGGCCTTTTTGGAAAGCTCTTTGTATTATCTGTATGGCAGTTTTGTTGAGCAGTGATAAATGTTAGTGGATAAATCACAGACAGAAAAGGGCCTCTTCTTTTTTTTCAAAGCTTGGGCCATCCAATCAGGGAACCAAAATAATCCTAGGCACCTAGGTGACCAATCACATGGTGCAAATTATGAACAGCAAATACCCACAGCAACCACTAAGGGGAAGATTGTTTTGTGATTAAGGCACTGCAATGGGACTATAGGTCACTTAAGGCTTGATTTTCAGAGCTGCCAAGCAACACCAATTCCCACTGATTTCAGGGAGAACTTTGGGTGCTCAGCCATTCTGAAAATTGTGACACTAATCTCTCTGGCTATGTCTGCACTTAGGCTATGTACACATGATCAGATTAAAGCGCAACATGGCAATCGTGGTATAAAAAACACGTGACCTTTATTGCGGGAGAGCGCATACACACGTCGCTCCTTGCAACGCAACAGAATTCTTTGCAATATCGCAGTGTAGCGCAATGAATTCTGGGCACCTATCCCACAGTTCAATTTTCCCTCAATCGGCGCTTAGTATCCTGGGATGAAGGAAAGGAACACAAAGCGCCATTTTCCCGTGGTGCACTGTGTTCCCCTTGCGTCTTCCTCGTTGCCAATAGCAACTCGCGCCTATTTTCAACAGTGCAGTGACGCACTACTTGCGAGCAATCACAACTGCGACAGCATGGATCCTGCTCTAATCTCCACTGTCGCCTTCAGCATTCTAAATACATCTCGGCTGGTTGCTCAGTATGCAATGAGCTCCGAATCAGACGAGGACGCCGAGGAGCAGGGGCTGATTGATGCCCTGCAGAGCAACAGCACCGCATTGCTCAGCAGCTTCACCGATCATCTGCACACGGTGCAATGCCATTTCTGGTCACGAGAGAGGAGCACAGAGTGGTGGGATCACATTGTTATGCAGCTGTGGGATGACAAGCACTGGGTACAGAACTTTCGAATGCAGAAAGCAACCTTTCTGGAACTGTGTTCAGAGTTGGCCCCTGCCCTGCGTTGCAAAGACACCAACATGAGGTCAGCCCTAACCGTGGAGAAGCGTGTTGCAATTGCTGACTGGAAGATGGCGACTCCTGAAAGCTACCAGTCGGTTGCAAACCAGTTTGGAGTCGGGAGGTCCACCGTCGGATTAGCCCTCTCACAAGTGTGCCGAGCCATCAATCGCATTCTGCTATGGAGGACGGTGACGTTGGGCAATGTTCGTGAGATTGTGGATGGCTTTGCTGCCATGGGATTCCCTAACTGCGGGGGAGCCATAGATGGCACACATATCCCAATTCTGGCTCCAGACCATCTCGCGATCGAGTACATAAACAGGAAGGGCTACTTCTCCATGGCGCTGCAAGCACTCGTGGATCACAAGGGGCGTTTAACAGACATCAATGCTGGGTGGTCGGGAAAGGTGCATGATGCCCGCATTTTCAGAAACACTGGACTGTACCGGAAGCTGCAAGGGGGTACCTTCTTCCCAGATCAAAAAATTACTGTGGGGGATGTGGAGATGCCCATAGTCATCCTTGGAGACCCGGCATACCCACTGATGCCATGGCTCATGAACCCATACACCGGGAACCTGGATCGCAGCAAGGAGCGGTTCAATTACCGATTGAGCCGCTGCAGAATGACTGTGGAGTGTGCCTTCGGCTGCTTAAAAGGGCGCTGGCGCTGTTTGTATGTGAGGCTGGACTTGGACGAGGACAACATCCCTGCTGTAATTGCGGCATGCTGTGTCCTTCATAACATTTGTAAAAATAGAGGAGAAAAGTTTTCCCTGGGGTGGGCTATGGAGGCACAGCGCCTCAAGGCAGCATACGAACAGCCAGCCACTAGGAGTATTAGGGGGGCCCAATGAGGAGCTGCTCGCATAAGGGAGGCACTCAGGGAGCATTTCAATGATGCCCTCCCATAGTTCACTTCAAGGACGCATCAAGTGCACCTTATGAGATTTTCAGTGTGTACAAATAAAGCCACTCTTCAAATTTTCTGTTACTGTTTTTATTAAAAGATAAAAAGGAGGGTTGGTGGTTGGGGGGCTTTGGAGGGGTTACAGGTGGGTGTAGCTGCGGGTCTTTAAAAAGTAGCTCTGTGAGGGACTGGATGTTGCAGTATACCAGGGGGACGGGTGGCCTTCACATAAATGCTTTGAAGGACTACGGGGTGTGGGAGGCGGACACGGCTGAACTGTCTGGAGTGGAGCCCGTACATTAATCGCCTGGGTCTGCAAAGAAATCATGCTCTTGAGCAGTTCTGTTTGCTCCTTCATGACGCTTATCAGTTCGTCCCTGTGTTTCTGCCTCCTCTGTTGGGATTCCTCTCTCCAGGCTCGATTCTCCCTTGCAGATGCCTCTGTTGTTTTCATCAGCTCCTGAAACATATCCTCCCTGTTTCTTCTAGCACGCCGCTGAATGTTTCTCATGCAGTCAGCTGGGGTAGACACCGGCCTTGTGAAGGTCGAATCTAATAAAAAAAAGAATAATAAAGCTGTTGTTAACACATAGCTTAGATAACCAATGTAACCTTCCAGTAGCACATTCCACTGGAAGGTTCAAGGCAGTCAACATCCTATGCTTTGCTGAAGCGGACAAGGTATGTCCTAATAGAAACCTTACTGGGGGCTAACATTCTGCACAGGGCACACTGATGGAACCCGATATCTCTCTCCTCAGAGTGCCCCTGCCAGCTAGAATACATATCCTACATGCCACCGGATGCCAGCCGGGACCATATGCTGCTGCCTTGTGTGCTGCCATGGTTCCCAGTGCTGTGCTTTGCAGCTGGCGAGGCTGAGTATCCTTATATGGGAGCGTAGACACATACGCTATCCCATCTAACCTGAGTAGGAGGCTCTGGCGGTACATCGAGGAAACCTTTAGTGACCTAAATACAGATGATTTTTTGACAATCACTGCTTGTGTTGATGCACTTCTAATGAATGCAGACTAAAGAGCGTGCACAGCGGGGACCGAGACAGCAAGCACCCCCGTCCTGGACAATGATTTTTTAGTGGGAGTCATAGCTGCACGGAAGAGAAACTTACCTGAACCCCCCTCTGCCACCTCAGAGGACACGCTGCAATTCATGTCTTGGGTGGACGTGTCAGCGGGGGTGCAGAAGAGCTCCTGGCTACATGCTGTTGCGCTCTCCTCCAGGTCATCCTCCATCTCCTCCTCCTCATCAATCACGTCCTCATCCTGCTCGGCTCTGGCATTCAGTGGAGGAGGGGGGGCCGATGTGTCCACAGGACTCTTTGCAGTGGTTGTGGGGTCCCCACTGAGGATGGGTTTGATCTCCTTGTAGTACCTGCATGTAGCAGGCGCTGATCCCGAAAGGCGGTTTGCCTCCTTCGCTCGGTGATAGGTTATCCTTAGCTTCTTCACCTTTGAGCTGCACTGCACAGTGTCTCTCTCATAACCTCTGTCGGACATGGCCCGAGAAATTATGCCGTATGTATCGAAATTTCGCCTGCTGCCACGTAGCTGTGCCTGCACAGCAAACTCTCCCCAGATGCTGATCAGGTCCAGCACCTCTGCCGTGCTCCAAATGGGTGCGCGTCTTCCACGATGGGCCGCCATTGCTAGGTAAGATCAGAGCTGCACTCCACTCCACGAGGAAGAGAACAGGAAGTGAAACAGAGGAGAAATTCGAAAATCCCGGGAATCGAAACAGGGCGGGGACTGTTTTGTCACGGCCACAGAGCGGGTGGGGGGAAGACCAGAGAGGACGACTTTGGAATGCTGGGACACTTCTGGAGGCCAATCATTGCGCGGTAAGCGTACACACGAGTGGAAAGGCGCAACAGTTGTTCTGCGTTAACTGCTACCACCTTCGTCGAGGTGGTTTTTGTATTGCGCTACAACTGGGCTGTTGATGCGCAAGAGCCCTATTGCATGTGTGTACGCTGTTGCTGTTATCGCGCGGTAATGACTCTTAATGCGCGATAAAGTGATAGTGTGTACATGGCCTTAGAAAGGTAAGTCGACTTAACAGCAGAGATAGCCGTTATATTGGCTTTAAGTCAACTTCATAAAGTCAATTTAGCGTTAATCCCTGCCTACACTGGCCTTAAGTAAACTTATTAAGTCGACTTCAGAAAATGCTTAAGTTGACTTAAGAAAAGCCCAGGGTGGACGCGGCTTTGTTTAGGTCGATTTAAGCATCCATAAGTCGACCTAACTTGCCAATGTAGCCGCACCCTCTGTATCTCCGTTGTCCACTTCTAAAATGGAGAGAAACTCTAAATTTCTTTGTCTGTCTTGCCTATTTAGATTGTAAAGTCTCTTCTGCAGAGACCTCCTCTCACTATGTGCGTCAGAGCTGATCAAAAAACAGGAATTTCCTGTGGGACATTCTGATATTTCAACATTTATTTGCACTTCAAATCAGGACAAAAATTGAAATATCGAACCTTTTTGTGGAATGGAAAGTCCTGGAAAGTTACAGTGTGAAAATGTTAAAAAGAACAAGTTTAACATAAACCTGCATCTGCCTAAGCTGCCACTGTGTCTCATGAGAGTTGTACTTCTGGTACCTCATACCTATTCTCTCCTATAGGCCAAATTCCTGCCCAGGCTACACCTCTCAAGATGCACCATGGCCATGTGGCTCCCATGATTCACTGTGGTGGTTGAGAAAGAAGAGACCAAAATGCATTATGGGAGATGTGGTTCAGTCAGGAACCTGATCCACAAGCTGGCATGGAGGTATGAACCACCTAAATTAGTACTCCCTTGAGATATGATGGCAGTTCAGGCATATACACATTAATGTCAACCTGAAATAGAGCATTTATATTTGCTAATGGCAAATCAAAACATCAACATTTTTCCTCAGCAAACTTTGAATGTTGTGAAAACCACTTTGATGGAAAATTCCCAACACATGCTAAGGAATGCGTACAACCCGTAGCACACTGGTGCCCTGTCTCAGTGGAGTCTTTGAAGTGTCACCATAATATAAATAATATCTATTTCATGAAAAATCTGTAGCTAAATCTTGTTGTCAAACACTGTGGGGTAATGACCATTTTTGTAAGTATCATGACTGGGTTGCTAACACTGGGTGAAAAAAAACACAGCTACATTGAACACATGGTTGGCAGCTAACCCAGCTCTAAAGATCTATAGTGCAGCTGATAAACTGTGTAGTGCTATAATATTGGGGATTCTATTGTTATAGGCAGAAATAGCTAATCTTTCTATGCATCTTGCATTTCTATGACTTATGAGGAGAGACTGAAGGAACTAGGCTTATTTAGTCTACAGAAGAGAAGACTGAGGGGAGATTTGATAGCAACCTTCAACTACTTGAAGGGTTGCTCCAAAGAGGAGGGAGCTAGGCTGTTCTCGAGGGTAACAGAGGACAGAACAAGGAGCAATGGTTTCAAATTACAGCTGGGGAGGTCAAGGTTGGATATTAGGAAAAACTTTCTCACGAGGAGGGTGGTGAAGCATTGGAATGGGCTATCTAGGGAGGTGGTAGAATCTTCATCTTTGGAGATTTTTAAGGCTCAGTTAGACAAAACTCTGGCTGGGATAATTTAGGGGGAGTGGTCCTGCTTTTTAGCAGGGGGTTGGACTAGATGACCTCGTGAGGTCCCTTCCAACCCTATTATTCTATGATTCTATGATTCTATGATTCTATGATCTTATTAAGTTGTTTGTGTCAAAAATAACACTAACCAGCAAGGAGTTCCACTGGTTAATGAACCCTAATAATAATAATAATTAATAATAATAATAGAAGATAGAGATCAACATTTTCTACTAGATCATGGAGTTCATTTACGTTCCAATGCAGGGCTGCCCTGCTGTGTTCATTGAGTATCGTTTTAAAAGCCATAAATAGAGCTGCTCCAAGATTTCCCTTTGGAAGGAGAAGCTGTTCCAAAGACTACGTAGCCCTAGGCCACGTCATGCCACGCTGCAAGAGCAAAGAGAGTCAGGGAGAGGCAAACTCAATGTGGCTCTTTGCTGAGATCTCCACTCTTCTTTGCTCTACCAATGAGGTCACCATCTGCCCCCTCTAGAATACATGGAGAGTTGTACCGATCTTGGGGAATATGCACAAAGCCAAGAACTGGCACGTCTCCACAATACAATAAGCCAAATATGCTTTAAAAGAATGTAAAATTATATTACTTGGAGTAAGAAAGAAACACTGAGAAAAAACAAGCACAGAACAACTAAGGCAATTTCAGTATGAGTCTCTATTACTAGCTGCCTTCCAACCTGGTCCCTGGATGCAGGTTCGCTCCAGCTGCAACCAGTTTCTGACAAATCTTTTAAATGCTGCCATGCCAAACGTTTCCGGCCTTAAAGATGCAGTACTCAATATCAGCACAGGCCTTAAAGCTCGCTATGCCTCCCTTCTCAAGATTTCAGATGATAAATTTAGTCTTTATGGGAGATGTGCAAATTCACTATTGTCTTGTCAAGAAGAGCAGTTGTCAGTTGCTCCTCCTAAAGAGAGCTGAGCAGAGCAGGGTATTTTCCATCTTGTTTCGTGACAGATGGACCCTGGTTGCTGGCATTGCCCCTAGCATGTGACCAATCCAGCTTGATCAAGAGTTTATAAGCAAAGAGAAAACTGCTGTTCCCACCCCCAAAAGTCATGGTAAAGATACTTGCAGAATTCAATGTGATTGACTGAAGCTGCAGTTAACACATTTCCCTCAGAGCCATCCCAGAACCTTGCTCCAGAAGTCCGACAGCCTAATTTCTCTTGCCATGTGTCAATCTGGCCTTGGCGACCATCTCTAAATTCAAGCCAGACCTTTCATTCCATATTTACATCCCAAGGCAGGACCATCATGCTGCTCCCCTCCCCAAGTGCTAAGAAAAGATGAGTTTGGCAGCATGTCTGCAAAACTAAAAAATCTGGGCTCTGGAGACGAGTGAGGAAGAGAATTCTTGACCTGTGAGCAAGTTCCAAAGGGGTAGCCGTGTTAGTCTAGTTCAGCAAAACAAAGAAGGAGTCTGGCGGCACTTTTAAAGACTAACAAATGTATTTATCATGTGAGCTTTCATGGGAGAAAATCCCATTTCATCAAATGCTTTGAAGATGGGGAACTTACAAAATGGGAGGAAAATACATTTAGGGAAGTGTAAGACATAGGATCAGGTTACAGCAAATCAAAGCAGATGTTAGGATTCAAACAGTGGAGAACAGCATATAGAGAAGGTGAGGTCAAATCACCTCCTGTGATGAGAAAAAAATCCTGCGGGGCTTTCATGGAAAAATCTCCTGCCAGCGGCTCCTTCTCTGTCATATCAAGTGAGCTCCAATTGGGGTGTCTCTAATGATCTCAATGGTGGCAGCATCACCCAAGAAGACAGGCAGTATCTCAGATAGCAAGGACCCACACCATTTAGGAATTCACTCAACAGATTAATACCAGCATCTTGAACTCTGTCCTGACACCAGGAGACAGTCTCATTTGCAGGCTACTGCTTCTTTACAAAGGCCTGAGGCCCTAGAACGTAAGGAGCTCGCTACTGACACCTGCTGGTGAATAGGGAGAAGAGTGGCCCACAGTGGCTTGAGAACCCCAGTGGGGAGGTAGCTTTCTGTCCGCATGTGCTGGTGAAGAGATCAGATCTCATTTGCGTTTCTGTGATATGACAGTCATGGACGTCACTGGCACTGGGCACAGGGGCACAAGCCCCGCGTGATTGAGCCAAAGCCCCAAACCGCGGCAACAGCCTGCGTGTTCCCTGAGCTCCCCCAAGCCTGCCTGGGAGGAGCTTGGATCTGGCCGGCAGGGGCAAGCTCTTTTAAGTTTCCTGCTCTGCAGCACATACTGAGGCACATGGTGCAGAGCAGAAGAAGAGGAGGAAAATTTAAATCCCCCCACTCAGGTGGGGGAGTGGGGAGGGCAGCGGCTAGTGACTGGCCCCTGCAGACCAGGTCAGGGTTGGGACCGGCAGCAGCATGTGGCCCTGGGCTGGAACCTAGGGCCAATGGGATGCGGCCCCGGGCCACCAGCGGTAGCAAGAGCCACCCCAGCCAGGGACCCGGGGCCATTGGCGGCTGCAGGAGTTGACACCAGCTGAGGACCGGGGGCTCCCAGCAGCAGCAGGACCTGGCCCAGCTCTGGCAGAAGCAGGAGCTCTGGCAGTGGCAGGAGACTGATCCAGCCCAGGCCAGGGACCCAGAAGCAGCGGCAGGATCCAGCACCGAGCGTGGAATCAGGAGCCAGATTGGGCGCGGGGCAGGCACGGTGCAGTGGGAGCCTGGTTCTGGGTGGGGCAAGGGTCCGGGGCTGTGCCCTGAATGCTGTTTGGGGACAACAATATCCCTGGTGACAGTTTGGGGCATTTCGGTTACAAGACAACTACATTTTGAGTCTGGGGCAATGAAAAACTATTGCCTCTGTTTGGAAATGGAAGGATAAGAACATTACAGCAAATGTGCCTGATGTGAAGGGTCACCCTCACTGGTCATGGTGAGGCACAACTATGTTAGGGGTCCTCAATGGTCTTTAAAAGTGCCACAAGACTCCTTGTTCAACTGGATTAGTTAGTGTTCTTATTTGTTTGCTGGGAAGCAAGTACTTTGTTGGAGGCTCCTATGTGTCCCCGGTATCTACCTGAAGATTTACCACAAAGGTATTTTCAAGACGAATGTGTGGTGTCTAGGGGGTGAGAGGAACTGAGATAAGGCCAAGGTAGCAGACAGCAGCACTGAACGTATTTGGTCTGAAGCAATCTACCTGATGGAGGCTATTGTGAGCTTCCCTATGCACCAATCAAAAGTGATCTCATTTCAGCTGGGTCAGGTGGTAAAGCTACCAAGCAGGCCAGGCAGCTTTTCCCTTAGGCGCTGAATCCTTTAACTCCTACCCAGGACAACCAACTGTGAGTAGGGGGCTGTGAGGAAGGCGGGGAGGAAGTGGCTGGACTGCACCAGCTACACAAAACTGTATGAGAAGGACAGAGGTTAGGAAATATTGATTGATGAATTACTGGCTTTCTCAAGTTTATTCTGGTCTCCCTCTCTAGTCTGTCCCTCTTCCCCAAGTTCTTTTGTTTAGCTCCCTGGATTTAGTGCTTAAGAGTGGGGCAGTATTGTCTACCAAGGGAGCCCAGGGTGGCGTTTCTAGTTTCCCAGATTTCTGGTGGGGCCTTGGACTGATGTTGCTTAATTTTGCAGCAGGAGCCCCTAGATAACCGAGCATTGCCCTTTTTGCTGCTGACAACACTTTGCCAAAAAGGTTACACGTGCTCTCAATGTGAAATTGCATGTATCATGCAGGCAGCCACTTTCTGCATTTGCTGCCCCTTTCTGGGGGATTTGAAATGTATCCTCAAATGGAACACATCAGAGTATTCAAAAAAAAGTTTGGGGAACTGTAAGTCCTCATCCAGCAGAAGGTTTCATCCACTTTGCCAAACACAACTGAAAAGTGTTCTTGGTAACAGCTGCGCTCTCGGGGTTCAGCAATAGCTCAAGAACAAGCAACATTCTCACATTGTCTGTCAGTAGTGATGGCTGAATATGCTAATTTAGGCCTGCAGAGATAAACCTGCTTGGCCCCAGCTTGCTACCATTGCAGACCTTTCTTTCCATTCCAGCCAACATATGTTCAAACCCCACAGCCTTACAGATACTGTGTCACCCACCTGTCTGCTCCATGATGGGATAGTTTTGATTATGAAGCCAAAATTGCACTGGCCTTCGTTTGCAGTCATAGCATATCACCTTATTTGCTGTCCACTCTCTCCCAATAGGTGTCTTCAAGAGCTATGGTTTCCAACATTTCTATCTCCTATTCAGTACATGGAGATTTGGATTATACCGTACTGTATTTGCTAATATTTTCTCCAGTTGAATTTCATTCTATTATTTTATATAAGCCCTGAGGTCTTTTTGTCTGATTTCTCTGCAGACTCTGCTCACCTTTTTAACTGTGAGTGATAGTGACTGATTTGATGTGGGTAGGGATGGTGTGTGT
>ML685789.1:22649763-22682627 GCA_007922175.1 Pelusios castaneus | reverse complement strand
GTGGGTAGGGATGGTGTGTGTTTTACCTGTGAGTGATAGTGACTGATGTGATGTGGGTAGGGATGGTGTGTGTTTTACCTGTGAGTAATAGTGACTGATGTGATGTGGGTAGGGATGGTGTGTGTTTTACCTGTGAGTGATAGTGACTGATGTGATGTGGGTAGGGATGGTGTGTGTTTTACCTGTGAGTGACAGTGACTGATTTGATGTGGGTAGGGATGGTGTGTGTTTTACCTGTGAGTGATAGTGACTGATTTGATGTGGGTAGGGATGGTGTGTGTTTTACCTGTGAGTGACAGTGACTGATGTGACGTGGGTAGGGATGGTGTGTGTTTTACCTGTGAGTGATAGTGACTGATTTGATGTGGGTAGGGATGGTGTGTGTTTGTGAGAAGGTGTAGATACTTATGTGCAAGAAATAGGGCAACCATTGCTGGCCCCCGTGCCAGCCCCGCCCACCGCACCCTCAGCAGGTTAGAGGACGGGGCCAAAAGGGAGCGGGGCCAGGGACTTCAGGTTGGGGGGGGGAGGCTTGGCGTCCCTGGGGGCAGGCAGCCTCGGGTTCCCGGCCACAGCCAGGGCCGGCTTTGGCCTTGGGTTCCTGGCTGCGGCCAGCTCCCGTCAACTGTGGCAGCTCCGGGTTCGGGGGACGTAGGGTGTGGCTGGGGTACTTGGGGACAGAGTGGACTGACCCTCCTGCCCCCCTCCAGCATGGGGGGCGGACCCTGGGCCCCTCTCCCTCCAAGGGTAAGCCCTGCCCAGCGGGGGGTGGGGCCAGCAGAGGACAGGAGCCCCATGCTGCGGCTTCTTTTACCTTGCTGGCCATGCTCCCTAGTAGGGAAGCGTGGCCAGCAGGGGCCTGGAGCCACGGCACTCGGCTCTTGTGGCCCTGGCCCCCAGGCTGTGCTGGAGAGCAGAGCCGGTAGGGGGAGCCTGAGCGGTGCCGTGTTCCATTTAGGATCAGCCCACGTGCCAAGTCTGGCACACATGCCAGCAGTTGCCAACCCCTGAAGTAGGATGATCAGATAGCAAATACAAAAAATCGGGATGGAGGTTGAGGCAATACATGTACATATTAGGAAAAAACCCTGAATATCAGGACCGTCCCTATAAAATCAGGACATCTGGTCACCCTAGTAAGAAAAAGATACAAATAGTGACATGTCATTGCTCTGAATTTCCTGGCTTCATGTGTTTTGAGTTGGGCATTGTTTGTCCTTAGCAACCTGAACTATTTTTACCAAAGTTATTTGTGAGTTTGAATTTCATTGGAGAGAGGTTTTTGTTTGTTTGGGGGTTTTTTTTTGGTGGGTGGGTTTTATTTGTGTGTTTTGTTCATTTGTTCCATTTTAAAACTGAAGACATTTTAAAGAAGATGCAGAATTCTTTTTCCTCTTCATATTCAGTAGCTGTAAGTCATTTTTGTGTTCTTTTTGGTGGTTATTAGTTGTCACATATCATTCTATCTTTGTTTTCAGTCAGTTACGATCATAAGTAATCACTTCTTCCTCTTTTGCTTTGGTTATTTGAACTTTCATGCTCAAAACCCTCTCACAATAAGCCCTCCACCATGATAACTGCTACCATCAAAAGAACGTGTATGCTCTTGCACGCGTCATGTCACTCACTAATGTTAACTATTTGTCAATTTCCAAAATAAAATGAAACTTCCAGTATGAAACTCTAAAAAAGTAACTGTTAGAAACATTGCACCTCAACAAACATGTAACTTTTCATCCTGAGAACATTCATATATGCTCAGAGTGATAATTGTAAGTCATTTTTTTAAATGGGTCAGAAGAGAACTACAATTGGTAAATATCTCTTTACAAGGAAACTCCTGGTGCAAATTGAACTGCTGAGCCATTATCAGAGATCCCACAATCTTGTTAAGAATGTCTGTCCAGCTGTAAGGATGTTGCCAAGTCCTGTCTGGTTGGTAGGGTGAGCCATTTCCTCCTAGCAGAAACCGAACACATCTGAACATGCAGAAATGGAGCACAAATCTACATCCTCTCCTGGCTTCCCTCTCCCTATCAATGCAGACTTTGGCTGGAAAAACCAGTTCTCACACGCTGTTGCAAGGTGGGCTGCCCCATTCACTAACTAGGGAGCCAGGGAGGAACAAGTCCTGGTCTAAGAAGAAGCCCAGCAGACAGATGTGGGAGCAGCTGGTCCAGCTAAACAGTAGTTAATGATCATCCCTGATTCTCAGATGAGAAGGAACCAGTGTGGTCATCTAGTCTAGTCGAACCACCTATCCAATGCATTCCAGGGAACTCCCTCAGATAATTCCTAGAGCAGATCTTTTATATTGAAGGGAGGACCCAGTCCTGTAAGAAGAGACAAATGCTTCCCTGAGCAGTAGCAAAAGGGCAGGTATGCCCCATGCTGGCCCTGAGGCTAAAACCTCGGGAGGGCCATGTACCTGGATCCATGGGGGGCCTGCAGCGCCAATCCAATCAGGGTTATCATTCCTATTTCTTGGCTTTGTGTGGGGGAAGAACAAATGTGCAAACACAGAAGGTTAAAACAGAGCTGGGCGTGACTTCTTTGTCCCCGACTGAGGGACAGGCCTATCCGACTAGCCACTCGCTGTAGGTTCACTGTAGAGACCAGGCTGGGGTTCTGCCAAAGCTGGGGAGGTGAGCTGGCTGCACCTACCTGGCCACAGCAGAAGCTGGAATCTGCCAGAGCACTGGCCCACTCTGGCCCAGTTCCCCACCCTCTACCTCTTCAAGGGTGCCCTGCACCAGCAGCAGTGGCCAGGACAGAGAGCAGGACACCAGGGCAGCATTGGTCTAGTCACACAAGGTCAGAATTTTGGAAAGTCCGCTCCTTGAAGTGACCCTCACCAAGTCCCTCAGTGTCCTAGACACAACGCCCCCCTCCATCCCCTCCCCAGGCACCTTGCACTGTGGCTAACAGCTCATTAGGTCCTCCATACTTAGTCTGCCACCTGGTTGGATCTGGAAAGTCCCTCCAGAACCTGGTGTCATCTCACACCAATTCAGTATGTCCTGCTGACTCCAGGAGAGCCAAGCCCCAAGAGCACTCTGTTTGCCTGCCTCACTGCCAGAATTGGGCTGCCCTGTAGCTCCCAGAAGCAAAACATGAGAAATAATTCTTCTGCTCTACGCCGTGCTGATTAGGCCTCAACTGGAGTATTGTCTCCAGTTCTGGGCACCTCATTTCAGGAAATGTGTGCAGACTGGAGAAAGTCCAGAGAAGAGCAACAAAAGAAATCTAGACAACAGGACCTAGGAGGGAAGATTGAAAACATTGAGTTTGTTTAGTCTGCAGTAGAGAAGACTGAGGGAAAACATGATAGTTTTCAAGTACACAGAAGGAGGGAGGAGGGAGAAAAATTGTTCTCTTTAACCTCTGAGGGTAGGGCAAGAAGCAATGGGTTTAAATTGCAGAAAGGGCAGCTTAGGTTGGACAGTAAGAAAAACTTCCTAACTGTCAGGGTAATTGAGCACTGGAATAAATTATCTAGGGAGGCTGTGGAATCTCTGTTGTTGAAGATTTGTAAGAGCAAGTTAGACACTTAGGGTGCATCTACACTTCAAATTAAGTCAATTTAAGCTTGCTTAAATCAACTTAATTTAATCTGCGTCTACACTACATTTTCCTTAAGTCGACTTAAGCAGCAGCTTAAGTCGACATAAGGAAAATTAAAGTCAACTTTATAAAACCTACTTTAAAGTCGACTTTACTGGCTAAATTGACTTTATTAAGTCAACTTAGCCAGTGTAGATGCAGATTAGCCCTAAATCGACTTTAAGTCAATTTAAAGGGCTCCAGGGCTCCTCCACTGCCCTCCCTGCCAGGGTGGCTGCCACAGGCAGATCCTGGCACGCTCTCACACAGGGCAGGACAGAGCCCTGCCCACCCTGCTCCTAAGCCCTGCCAGTGTCCCTGTCCTGCTCAGCTCCCATTGTACCAAGGTACAATGGGGCAAATGCTGATCCCCCTGGCACTTGGTAAGGGGTGCCCCCCCAGCCACCATGGACCAGTCCCAGGTCCACCTAGCCCCTAGAAGTCAACTTAGGCATCCAGTGTGGATGCTCTAAGTCAATTTGGCAAAGTCCACTTTAAGTCGACTTAATTTTTGAATGTGGACATGCTAAATCGACTTAACAAAGTCGACTTAAATTAACAAGTGTAGACATAGCCATACATGCCAAGGATGGGCTATAATACTTAGTCCTGCCATAAGTGCAGGGGACTAAACAAGGAAATCTCTTGAGATCCCTTCTATTTCTACACTTCTATGATTGTCACTGTGGGTCTGTGGGACCCACACTTATGGATTTAGAGTTTCCAAGCCCCACTTGCATGTCTCCACTGCACTGTAAACCTAGGTTTACAATTACTTGGTCCCAGTCTCACAGCCATGTTAACATGTCCTTACTGCACTACACAGACCTTCCGACTCAGCTCTTGACAGGGGTGGCCTTAGGGTTTCCGGGACCTCAGGCAAAAGTCAAGGATGGGGGCCCGATGCCACCTGGGGGGAACCATCCTTGACTTTTGCCCCTCCCTCTTCTCCGCCTCTCTCTGCCAGGGCCCCAGCCCCGCCTTGGGCCCCCCGCCACCTCCCAGTCGCTCCACCAGAGCCCGCGGCCCACACCACTGCCTATGATCCTTGGAGTGTGGCCCCTTTGCAGTCTGTACAATGCATCCAGAGGTTGTTACGAACAGCCTGAGATGAGTTGGCTTTGAAGCCTTGGAAGTATCTCAGACATCTTAGCTCCTGCTCAGTGAGCTGCTCCACAAAGGTGGGGGAAGTAGCCACAGGGAACAGAGAAGGCTCCAAGCATGGACCAGAAGACAGAAAGGAAGGTAGGAAACAGCAGCAGGGATTGGGATTATATAGACTGTGGTTGGGAGTCAGAGGATCCCTGGGCTGGAACTGGGAGTAATGGGCAGAGCTGGGTTCCCCTACCAGCCACGGGGGAAGCTGTGCAGTCTGGGCAGAGGATCAGCCTGAAGCACTTCCTCCAGAGGGGCTTTGTTAGCTGAGAAGGGGAAAACAGAGTATCTGGCTGGGGGACAGAGAGACCGACCGACCATGGGTCAGCCACCATCAGATTGGTGGAGAGCTTATCCACAGATGACCTGCAAGGTGGGGAGTCCCGTTGGTGAACAAAAAACCCAGGACAGGCCAAGTAAGGGGTAGCCTCTCACACCAGGGCCAAATGGTTGTAAAAAACATGACCGTATCCAGACACCAGCACTTCACAGCTGAGGTGCAGGGTAACGGAGAACCTGGCCCAGAGAGTGAGAGATCACGTAGCCCTTTGCTTTATTTGGTCCCCACGGGGGGGGGGGGGGGGAGAGGGAGGCCATTGAAGGCATGCTCCCCTGACACATTCTGAACAAGGTGGTCCCAGTCTTTTTCCCATTGGTTCTTAGCCATCCCTAGAGCTTCCTGACCTCCAGGAGTAGCAGTCAGAGAAGATGTACACTGCCATTCATTGACATTCTATGTGACTTTGCAATACTGAATACTCCACCTTAGCAGCCTATCTTTACAATTATGGGATGACAGAAGACATCACAAGTCAGTTTGTCTGTACAAAAACAATAAGGTAGGCATTTAGACTCTAAGGTCAAAAAGGACCATCATGGTTATCTAGTCTGATCTTCCTCACAATGCAGGCCACAGAATCTCACCCATGCATTCCCAGAAGTGACCCAGGCCCCAGGCTGTAGAGGAAGGCAGGGTCTCTGCCAATCTGATATGGAGAGAAATTCCTTCCTGACCCCAAACATGGTAATCAGTCAGACCTGGAACATGTGGACAAGACCCACCAGCCAGACACCTGGAAAAGAATTCTCGGTAGTAACTCAGAGCCCCCCCTATCTAATGTCCCATTTCTGGCTTCCGGAGGTGTTTGCTGCTAGACAATCTCATCATACCACCCCTCCATAAACATGTAGCTCAGTTTTGACACCACTTAGGTTTTTTGTCCCCCTCCCCCCACTGCTCCCATGGGATTTAGTTGCTGACCTGCAGCTGCAATGATCTGTACAATTAACAGTGCTTAAATTCCAGATTTAACACAAATCTCAGGAGAAGCGGTAATTCACCACCTGAAACTGTCCTCTGCAGATGTCCAGGTTAATGTGTTACTTGCTACCCCCACAGACTGTGTATCTTGCATTTTAGATATTTTATATGTGCCTTTTAATTGGTTACTTATCTGGCAGTATTTCATCTTCTTCTGTAAAAAGAGCTGTGAGCCTGGAAATACCCTTGTATCCTCAGCAGGTGTGTTATGTGGTTGATGTACGTGAATACTGAACTAGAGAAGTTCCTACCAAATGTGTGGCAGGAGCCCAAGTGTGGCCATTTCTATGGGCCAGATCATCAGCTGGTGCAACTCTTTTGAAGTCAAAGGACCCGGCCTTATATCTTTGGAGAACAAGAATTGGAGACATTCCAGGGTTAGTTTGGGTGTTTTTCTTGTTTTAAAAAAGAACTATCTGTACAGAGTATTTATCTCCTTTGGTTCAGGCTTATTATTCATTCCTGGGCATCACAAATGTTGACGAGCCAACATTTTTTCTTTAAACTTCAATAGAAAAATATCTGAAACCCAGCACAATGGTATGAGCTAGATCTTTGGAGATATAACTGGAAGATTTTCACAGGGACCGATTCACAGTGTCAGCTTTCCAATGTTGCCAATTTTCAAGATGTTATCATGAATCACGCAAGATTTGGTGTTGTTCCTAAAGCCTCAGTTCTAGCATCATGTAATTTTAAGTCTCAGAGTCTCATGGCTTGTTTTCTTCTAAACTAAATTTCTAGTCCTGGGGCCTTCAAGAAAACACCCCAAAATATGATCTGAGTTCACTCAAAAAGCAGAGAAACCAGAAGGCAGGACAAAAAGCACCCAACATGCATCTTTTTATTTTTTAAAGTCTTCTGATTTTCCAGCCAAGTTCACAACTTTCCTAGGCCTGACTCACAGGTTTGTTTTGAATGCCTGAATGTGGCAGTGCAGCCATTGTCATTCTCCCTCTCCAATCCCACCCGTTGGGAAGGCAAGAGGGAAAAATTGGGAAGTGACAGCACAGATTGGCAACAGGCCAGGGATGGCCTTCTCACGTGTAATATGCTCTTGGAATTTATTTAAAGCAGTAAAATGGGAGGACAGTTCAGAGCACTGGATTAATTCCACTTTCTCTCTCTCCCTCTTTTTTTTTTATTAAAAAAATAAAAGAGACTTTGAAATATTAAGAGATAGTGGGATTAGAGCCCTCTCCTGTTAGCCCTAGTCTTTCCTTCCCTATTAATTTCCACTTGATTAGAATTCTTTTTGAAGTATTTAAATATGGACAATAGGAAAAAGGGAGGGTGAAGTTATTGAATATCAGTTAAACTGTATTAAAATAAGCTCAGTTCCAGCTTTTATATGGATACTTCATATATATGTATAGTTTCCACCAAGAATAAAATAGAGCGAACCCTCCTCCGCTACCTAAAGTAATTATGGTTTTTTAAAAAAAACTATAATGAAACTCTTAAAGTTTAATAGCCCATTTATAAATCCCCAGCTTAACATTTAAATGCATATTAAAAAAAAAAGTTTTAGAACTGTGGATTTTTTTTTAACATAAGACACTTTTATAATGACAAACTTTTGAGGCAGCAAGTGATGCGAGAACATTTGCGTGCAGCCCCAATGGAAATTGCAAAGCTAAGACGTCGTTATGGAGTCTTTAAGGGTTCTCTGTATTTATAGGGGAGAAGAGATGGAGTTAATGACCCTAACTAGGTGGCACTTGTGTCCCTAATTAGGTGGGGACAATAAAAAAGCCTATGTAGTCTCCCCTTCTGTGTAACCTTTTCCAAAACACCCCCCATCTTAATATTGCACTGAGGTACAGACTCCCAAAGTTTTTCCTTCTTAATGAAGGGCAAATCTGCTGCACCATACATATTGCTGCCAGTAGGTCTCAGTTCTGTTTGATAGACAGCACCAGAGCTCCTTGTCAAGGCCATTTTGCACGTCCTGACTCTCAGTCTGCCATGAGGCAAGCCATTCTTCGGGGTTTTATTTATAAATCAGCACTTTAATAAACCAGATTTAGATATCTCCGTTCAGATTCATAAATCCTTTCAGGAAACCGAAGAACTGCACTTTGATTTACAAACTGTGACTTTTAGCATCAGATTTAACTACCCGACTGACTTCTGAAACGTTCGATTGGCTTATAAGTCAGGAAATAGATTTACAAATCCTAAAACAGATTTACAAATCCTGCAACATAATCACAAGGCATGCCAATAAGTTTTAAGTAAAAAGTGTTCATTTACAAATCTTTTCTTTGCATTGGGAATACAAGAGACTGATTTACACACTGAACTGTGAGGTCCTGGTACTGTTACGCTTAGCTTTATGGATCCAGCTCTCACATTTTAATGCAAAATTCTGATCTATAAATCTCAATTGGCTTTTCTGTATCTGATTCTTCCCTACTGTTCTGATTTACCAATGAGCTCCACAGATGTTCCTTCTTTCCACCTTGTTCCATTTTCTTGATGCTGCTGGAAAAATTGTGCAAGCAAAGTGCTGCCCCTCAATGGAATTGTTTAGTGCATTGAAATGAAATAAAAGGCCATTCGGTTTGTATGCTGCAATCTGATTGGGTGGATTTCCTGCTCACATGGAATTCTCCTTTTGGCCTTCTTTACACTCGTTCATTTCCCACCAGGCTGCCGGTGCAGCTCCTCCAATGACAGCCGTGGTGTGTAAGGCACCATGTACCACGAGCAAAGTGTGTAGCATTTATATTTTACATGTCACAGATTCCTCTCACAAATATACTGATGCTAAATCCACTCAGCACAGTTCCCACTGACAGCCTGACTTTTGTAAGACCACCCAGGAAGTCTCTGGAGTAGTTTCCTGAGGCTGGGATTTATTATGCACTCTGGACACCCTGCATGGCATACAAGCCAGATCTGTACTGAGGTGCACTGCTGTTTTGCAATGTGTCTTCTCAAGATGCATTCTGCTAAATACAATGGCTCATACATTATAGCATGTATTATATAATGGTTTAAAAGGTGAATTTCCCCAAATCAACCATACAAACCAAATTACACTGTGATGGCCAACCTCACCAGGTGGCACAATAGTACACCCTCCTTCCTCATTTTTAGTGGGAGAGCAAATGTCCACTCTTGGGAAGGCAAGTTGTGATGGTTTAGATTATGACAGGGTCTATAGAGAGAGAGTTTCAGGACAGAAGGAGCTGGCTGTGCAGCAGGGGCATTTGCATTCTGCCCTGAGCTCTGGTTAGTGTCTATTTTCAAGGCAAAGTTGCTCTCTGGGTACTGGGCATGGGTGAAGGGCCAACATTCTGGAGGAAAGGGTTGCCCTGCATGCTGTTTGACCATCCCTGTTCCAGGACTGCTGTATATGTGTAGTAAAACAAGTTACACTTAATTTAGCCTATACTCAGACTCCATATGACAGGGGTCAGAAACATTTGGCAACCCCTATGCTAGTCCCTCTTCCCCAACCATCAGCAGGTACCAGTGACACCTCTGCACAAAAAAAAAAAGGCCGCCACCTGAAAATTTGGTGGCAGCCACAGCTGGAATACCCCTGTGCCACTGAAAGCCACTATGGCTGCTTCTTTTAAAGAAGCTGCACCAGGTGGCTTCTTTCAGCAGTATGCCTGGGAACCCTCCCCACACCAGAGCTGCCGCCAAAGAAAGCTATCCAGAGCGGCTTTTGGCAGCATGCCTGGACCCCCCTGCTACCGAAAGAAACTGCATGGCATGGCTTTTGGTGGCAGGAGTGGCAATTTTGGTGGCACCTCAGAGGTTGCCGCATGCTGCCCTGAATGGGCTGGCATGCCACTCTTGGCACGCGTGCCAGGGGTTGCTGATTCCTGCCATATGATTTCCTGCACTGGGAAGCTGACTTGCAAGGCTCCAGCTTCTGGTACTGCTCTGCAGAGAGGTGATGCTGGTATTAGAACAGGACACCAGTGCTGGAAGAGGCAACAAGATGACCATGGCCAGGGTGGGAGTCAGCGCTAGCTCAAGACCAAAAGACACCTCAGATGAGGAGTGTCTTTGGCACCTCCCGCCCATTTATTAAGCTTTAGAATACCATATTTTTTTATTGCATTTGTAGTCCATTTCATGACTTTGACCCACGATTTGCATGCATGATTTATCCCTGTCTTATAAGATGAATATCTGCATGCTAGGATCTGTTTCAGATATTTTCCCATTAATTTTACCCCTTCCTATTTCAACTGAGGTTTTTGCTTCCTCTGCTGTGCTCCTGAAAGCTTCTTCGGGGGCATCTTTTACTTTCTATAGGAGAAAACAGACAGTATTAGGGAGAGCAAAAGTCTGTGCTCTGCAGTCTTAGAAAGTCATCATTGGCGATCACTCGCAAACATCGTCCAAGGATCGCTGTAATGAGTCCACAGGTGGTTTCATAGCCCAATCCTAGATCCACCTGCTTTATCACAATAAGGATGTTTTTCCAGAAGTGATAGGGACAGAGCTGCTGCACTGCATGTTCTTGATATTCTTTCCACCTGTTCCTCTCTTCCTCTTCTACCTGTTGATGAGAAAGTCATCAAATATTATGCATTGAGCCTGGCAAAAGAAGTCACAGAATTCCTTTTATCTTGTTGTGGAGGTAGGAATTTAATAGATATCTCCAGCATCTCATTATCTATTCCTTTATTAGTCACTACTTACACTCTTCAAGTCTTAAAACACAAATACACTTTCACAATAACCACAATAAAACCAGGTTCCAAATATCACAGCTGGGTCTTCACTTCACTTCATTCTTCTCTCGCTGACTGGCAACGCCCTACCCCTTTTATATCTATGTGAGCCTGGCTGACAACATTCTTGGGCTATGTCTACACTGGCAAGTTAGTTCGAATTAGCTTAATTCGAACTAACTTAAGCCATGGCTACACTAGGCTTTCATTAGTTCGAATTAAGGGCTTCCTTAATTCGAACTAATAAATTCGAATATGCTATTCGAACTAAGGGTTAATTCAAACTAGTTAGTTTGAATTAACCCAATGTGGCCATGTTAGTTCGAACTAATTGCTTAGTTTGAACTAACCGGCCCATTGAACTCAACGCAATTCGCTAATTCAAACTAAGCAAGTGCCATGAATGGCACTTGCTTAGTTCGAACTAAATTTTGGTAGTTCGAATTAAGTTAATTCGAACTTTCGAATTAAGTTAATTCGAATTTACTAAAATTAGTTTGAATTAGTCAGTTCAAATTAACTAATTCGAACTAACTTTAGTAAGTATAGACACAGCTTTGGAGACTTAAGGAAAATGTAATTCTCAGAATGTCTGGAAAGTTCCACAAAATTCTACAAAGGCACAAAACATTCTGGTTAGTGGAAAAGTAAATCGATATATGGAACACATGAAACATTTTACTTCAAACATTCAATTTTCTGTTTTGTTGCTAGCATCAAAAACAGCACCCAGAGTCCAGCACCCCTCAGGTAGTTTCTCAAATCACCTGACTCTAAATCTGGCCCAGATGGGAGTTTTCTCTGTGTGACACCCCTAATAAGATGGATCTAGTTTAAAATGGAGTGTGTATGGAATATTATTAGCTAGGGAGGCTTGGCCTTAAAATCAGCATCTTATCTTCGTGTCTCCTTCCCTTTGAGTCTCTGGTCTAGTCAGTTTGTGGCAGGCGTCCTGGATTCTGTGGGTATTGACTGAGAACCTCCTGGTGCTTCCTTTTAACTTCACAACATTCCTCCCTCCCGTCTTCCAGACAGACTCAGGGCTAGAGCTGGGCAAACAATGGATATTTTAGTTCACTCTCTGGTCCGAAAAATGGAGTGGGTGGAGGGAGTGGAATCAGTTCAGGTCAAACCAAATCTGAAAATTTGGCTGGGGGGTGTTGCTGAATCAAAAAACTCTGTTTTGAGCCAAATGAAACAAGTTTTTGCTCTGGACAAAACAGATGCAAGATGACCAGAGTAAAAAATCTTGATTTCGGTGTTCTCAGTGGTTGGGGCACTCACACAGCTGGTTTGCAGAAGACGCGAGTTCAAATCCCCCATCTGCCTGATGTGGAGATGAGTCTGAATGACAATCGTTGGACATTGGACCAGTGAGAGTGACTCCTCAGCTTGGGCATAGTGCCTGTATCTAGGAGTTGTTACTCTAATGACAGTTTTTATTGAGTTGAACAGGAAAGACTGAAGGTCCCATATACCAGAATTTCCTACAGCTGATGGTTAGGGCCTGCACTGAGAGATACTGACCCAAGTTCAGGTCACTTTCCTTGGCTTAAATTTACAAGGAAGGGGGCAGTACCACTTCCTTTGGTTATTTTGTGAATGGCAGGTATTTCCCAATGTGGGGGAGGGGAAGCCAAAAGTGATCATCAAATTTGAGTCAAGTTTTAGAATACTTTTGGGTCAACCAAAACTGCATTTTTGGTGAGTAAACGATTCAGTTGAAAAACGTGGTCCAACTCTACCCAAGGGAGTGTGTGTGTCTGGGGTGGAGGGGGGGGAATGTCCTATGTAATATAAAGTTAATTTGTTATGTGTTCTTGTCTGCAGCACTGATAATCCTCTGTCTGCTCAGGGCTCAGCATTATACAGCTATATAGGAAATGAGAGTGTAGAGAGATGCTTGTAGAAGGCTGTGATTTTAGAGACAGTCTCCAACAGGGTACAGTGTTGCGTGAATTGGGAGACATGCCCTACAGATGATCTAACATGGCTGCACACCTGGGAAACCTTTCTGACTGTGTTATTAAAGTTCTATTCCTCACTCATTCAATAGTGTGGTCTTTAATGAACCCCTAAGGTGTTAGAGAGAGTCCCTGCAAAGAATGTACAATCTAAAAGACCACGGGGTGAGGCTGAGATGGGAAGGGGGAAAAGATAACCGAACGTTTTAGCCATTTCACAATCTGTAGGTGTTCAGTGGCAGTCACAGAAATCACAGCTTGCTTCACTGTTATCAGAGAACTGTTTTCTGTGGGCCTCAAGGCAGGGGTGATGGGATTTGAAAGAGGACAAGGTGGATGCTTTGTGGATTTTCTCAGGAATTTTTTCCTGCCTGCAGGGGGCAGCATATGGGAAAGGCTGCAGGAACTGGTAGAAGGCATGGGTAAGAGTGAGATCAAGGCTGGTATCACGGTGAAGTATAGGCAGTAGTTGATCTTGTGATAAACTAAGTAGGGCTGGGCTAGGTTGTGAATGGCTTTGAAAATCAGGACAAGTTTGGGTGTGATGGTGATGAGATAGGAGAAGTCCATGGAGCAATCTAAAGGATAACAGAGCAACAAGCTAGGAAGCTGTTCTCAGTAGCAGCATTTGGAATGAACATGGGGATCACATGGTTGCAGATCCAAGACAAGCAAGAAGAAGGATGCAGGGGTCAGACTGTGGGATGATCAGGCAAAGCACATCTTGAACTGTAGCTCCTCAGTTGGTGCTGACAGGATCACTAGCTCTTCCACTCGGCTCCTCTGTTTCGATTGCTGGAATGTAAAAGCCACCATGGAATTTAGTCTCTCTATTTTGCAGGAATTGTTAATTTATCAGAATGGGGGGCAAAGGAAAATTTCTGCATGCAAGTGCAGGGTGGGTATAAACCCCACAGTGCTATTCCAATCTGGAAGTGGAAGACCAGCTGGATCCAGTGGTTGGCAACCGAGTCTCCCTGCATCAGCGCACCCAAAGCCTAGTGGATTAGTGATCTGATGGTGCTCAAGGTGTGGGAAATGGAGCTGAACCACAAGCTCGGAAGGTGTACGCACAGAGAAGTGTCTTATTTCTACAAGAATGCTGGATGGAGGTCCTAGAGAAGTGGCTTAAGGGTATTCTCTGCCCTGATAACTGCAGAGGTGGTGGGTCTTGAATCTTTTTAACAAATGCACCCATTCACCTAAGTGAAAAACACCCTCATTCAGCCAGGTTTCAGTTGCCTAGTAACTCTGATGACAGAATTCTTTTAGATCAGTAGTCATCCAGGATTTTAACCCCCTTCCTCCTCTCGAACTTCCAATGCCTTGCATCTTGAGCTGTCGCTCAGGCCTAAGTTAAATGGGTGTAGGGCACAACCATTCTCAACCAGGTGCCTTTCACACTCAACTTGCACAAGACATGATCAGGGAGCATCTGTCCATTGGACTCCAGGTTCCCATCCCACACCAACGTGTCAAATTTTCTCTATGTTCTGCTTCTCTCTGAAGCCACCCACTCCCCTTATTACACTCTCCCCATCCTCCCCTTCCACCTCTCCAGCTGGCTCTCTTGGGCCCCTCTGTCTCTGCCATGGGCCCTAAGGAAATATTAATAATAATATAAACTCTGTAATAACTGATGTGATCACTGCCTAACAGGCAGTCTAAAAAGGCTGGTGATAAATAAAAAAACTTTCCATTTATCTGTGTGTGTGAGAGAGAGACTTAGCTATTAAAGAGTCCACGTAGCCACAGGCAAATTCTCTCATCCTCTGCTTATGGAGGCCTTTTTTTGAGAGAGGGAGAGAGAGAGAGAGAGTAGATATTGCTCTGGCAGTTCAAGGTGCTATCGAGCACTAACCAGGGACAATTACAAGACTCCAGTTGGAGCGTCTGAGGCGATGCTTGTGTCTGATAAGGTTGAAGGGGAATAATGGGAAGGAGGGAAAATGATAATGGGTTGCTGAATGGATGGGATGAGGTATCATTGCTACAGTGCCTCGAGACAGAAGCAGCTGCTAATGCAAGGTGGGTTTTTCCCCCTCCCCACTCCTTTTCCATTTTCCTTGCATAAGAAAAATATATATATATATATGAACATGCACTTCAGAAATGATTTTTTTTCCCTAGCTCCAAGCAACTCCAGTAATACTGCTCACCAACAAGTTTTCTACAAGGGAAAGTGTTCATACAACAGGGCTGCTCAAGTCATGACCTCGCTTTTCCTCATCACACAGAGAGACCCAAAGGTTGACAGACCATTTTCTTTTTCTCTCTCACGTTGTAGTCAGGCGTAGATTCTGATCGCCCCTGCCTGCAGAACTGGTTCCACTGCACAGCATTTTTTCACAGTAGACGTTGCTATAGTGTGGGAGCAACACAGGAACTGATGCATAGCTCAATGACCCACACTTCTCTTCCCACCCCCCATTTGCTCCTGCGGGAGGGCAGTAATTTACTGGTAGGCTAAGCCAGCAGCAAGGTGTTTTGCCCACTCATCAGGCTGTTTTTGCTGCTCCTGTTAACAAATAGGGAAGTGTTGAACTCTAACCCCCACCCACTATTTACCCATCCTATTAATCTCCACCCATCTAATCCAGGGTGGGATTAAGCAGGTGAGTATAAATGAGGATTCTTACTTCCTCTTACTCAACATAATCTGAGTCACTATGGCTATGTCTACACTTGCTAAAATTAGTTCGAATTAGTTAGTTCGAACTAACTAATTCGAACGAATTTTAGTTAGTTCGAATTAGCTTAATTCGAACTAGGAAAACTTAGTTCGAACTAAGCAAGTGCCATTCATGGCACTTGCTTAGTTTGAATTAGCGATCCCCATTCATTTCAATGGCCGGTTAGTTCGAACTAAGAAATTAGTTCGAATTAACATGGCCACATTGGTTAATTCGAACTAGTTAGTTCGAATTAACCCTTTAGTTCAAATACCCTATTCGAATTTATTAGTTCGAATTAAGGAAGCCCTTAATTCAAACTAACTAAAGCCTAGTGTAGCATGGCTTTAGTTAGTTCGAATTAAGCCTCCCTAATTCAAACTAACTTGCCAGTGTAGACATAGCCTATGAGTACGTCCACACTGCAAAAAAAAAACAAAAACCCAGCAACCTTTGACAGCCAGTCTCACAGTCTGGATCAACGAAGGCCGACCTGTCTATGCTGTTACTTTCAGCTCTGTAGCACAAGCCTGAGTCACTTGACCCACTGACTCCACTGGGGCTACTCATGGGGTTATATGCTTACTTGCACAGAGTAGTATCTGAGAAGCTGACTTGCAGATATTGGAGGCTATGCACTCAAGAAAGAGATCTTAGAGTCATCGTAGCTAATTCCCTGGAAACATCCACTCCAGGTACAGTGGCAGCAGTCAAAAATACTAACAGAATTTTAGGAACCATTAGGAAAGGATCGATATTGAGAAAGCAAATATTATAATGCCACTATATAAATCCATGCTACGCCCGCACCTTGAATCCCATGCACAGATTTAATCACCTTGTCTGAAAAAAAATCTTAGAATTGGAAAAAGTGTGGAGAAGAGCAATGAAAATTAGGAGTATGGAACAGATTCCATATGAGAAGAGATTCCAAAGTCTGGGTGCAGGTCTACACTGCCTGCCATTTCTACCTAAAATAACTTGTGTATCTCCCTTTAACTTCCTTACGCCTGGATCATCCACCACGGTGAGTTGAAGGGAGAGGGCCCTCCCTTTGACTCTGCGCTACTCTACTTACCAGGATGGTCTTCAGTGATCAACTTGCTGATTGACTGAGTGGGTCTTCGCAGACCCAATCAATCTATCGGAAAGGTTGATCTGACAGCAGTGATTTTGTCACCATCAGTGAAGACCAGCCCTGGGACTTCTTCAGCTTAGACTGAAGGTGACTAAGGGGGGATATGATAGAGGTCAGTGAATAGGGAAGTGCTATTTATCACATAACACTAGTACCAGGGCTACTTAAAATTATGGGGCAACAAGTTTAAAATAAACATAAGAAAGTAACTTCTTCACAGAAAGCAAGTCAATCTGTGGAACTTGTTGCCAAGGGATGTTGTGAAAGCTAAAAATATGACTGAATTAAAAAATGAATTAGATAAATTCAAGAAGGAGAGGCCCATCAATGGGTATTGGCCAAGATGGTCTGGAAGCCCATGCTCCATGTGTCCCTAAACCTCCAACTGCCAGAAGCTGGAACTGCACAATAAGGGAAGGATCACTAAATAATTCCCTCTTCTGGTCTTTCCCTCTGAAGCATCTGGCACTGGTCACTTTCAGAGACAGGACACTGGGCTAGACAACCATTGACTTGACTCAGTATAGCCATTCATATGCACTGAACCCTTGTCTACATGTGGAGAAACAACTATTCCTGGGTAACTCCATGGGTGGACATTCTTCTTCTACATGTGACCATGAGTGGAGTTATTCCAGGAATAGCCAGTGTGCTTTTCATTTACACCCTACCTTAAACTGAGTTTAGTTTCAAGTGTATCCAAACCCTAAATTACTGGAAGGAACATGGGGACATAAGATACAATTTTCAAATGTGTCCACGTAATTGAGAAGGCAAGTCCTGTTGACTTTTACTGGACTTTAGGGTCTTAAATCACTACTGTGTATCTGCTAAATTTTTATGTTTTCCTTTAACAAGATTTTAGCCAGTAACATGAACTGCTGGATTTGAATATCAAACCAACAAAGCCCTTTGTTTGTCTCCTTTGACTGTGTAACATACCTCTTTGGCAGACTCTGTTATGTCTCATGCTCTTTTTGTCATGGATATAATTTAAATAAAGAATTTATTTTTAAAATAAATGAACAAGTCGAAGGCCTGATCTAGCTAAAAGCACTCACTGCCTCTGAATCACTCAGCGTTCTGAAGGCTCCATATACTGTTACCCTGAGAGATGGGGAAAATACTCTGTGCCAAAAAATAAACTAATCAAATCTGTTAGCCGTTAGATAGGATCTCAAAGCCCTTAATGCATTAGGGGTTACAACCAGGACTTAAGTTCAGCCAGAGCCATCCAGAGCTCACTCCACTAAATATTTTCAAACTTGTGGGAGCCCCAGCGCCTCCTGTGCGGCTGAACCTCTGAGCCCGTGTACATCTTCCTCACCTGCAGGACTAAAGCCCTAAGACCCAACCCCCACCCTGAAGCTGAAGCCAGGAGTCCCAAATGGAGGTGGGATATTGGGGATTCTGGGAAATAGTTCAGAGAATTTAAACTCTGGTCACAACAGCCCTGTGACATAAATAAATATTATCTCCCTGTTATATGTAAAGAGACAGATGCTGAGAGAAGTGCCTTGCCTAAGTTCACCCAAAAAATCTTAGCTGGAAGGGATGTACATGCTCACTCCTGAGGAAATCTATGGCTATGTCTACACTATAAAAAGTTAGATCGAGTTTGTTAAGTCAACTTAAAATCGACCTTATTAAGTCGACTTAACAAAAGTGCTGTCCATGGACGTGGTCCACTTTGTTAAGTCGACCTAGCTGCCTTTAGGTCAACTTAACAAGGTGGACTTAAACATCCACACTGGGCTTAGGTTGACCTAAGCAGGCTTAAGTCGGCCTAATAGGCAGTTCTTATTAAATTGACTTAAGCATTCATTAAGTCGACTTAAGGAATTGCCTAATGTGGATGTGGCTTAATTTAAGTTGATTTAATTTGCCAGTGTAGACATAGCCTATGTGCCTGTAGTGACAGACTCTGAAGTCTCTAGAGGGCATTTGATGCAGTTTGGTGAATAGTCGGGTTGGGGGTGGGGGGATGGAATTAGTCACAAGGAGCTAGATTGTGTCTGTAGGCTCAGCTCTGCTTAAGAGGTGGTGTGTGAACTGCAGCCTGGGGAGGGATTCTTCCAAGACAGTTGCACCACAGTGTCACAATTTCTCTCCTGCATGCTCCTTCCTCATTGGAAGTGGGGTGGAGGAGAGACAGCATAATTTCTTTCTTATGCTAACCCCAAACATTCAAAAATCAAAATCATAACGGATCCCCTGGAATCATGAGATTGGCTTTAAAAAAATCCCAGGATTTAAAAAATGCTACATGTGACAGTCAGTTTATTTGCCTTCTGGGTCTTGAACCTACTGCTGGTCATGTTATCAAGCTTCTCTCTGCTATCATGAGGACTAGGAACTTGCGTTCTCTTTTACATGGAAGCTGAGATTCTGGGGTATTCACATGACTGCAGGGCCTGAAGCTTAATGCCAAACACCAGATTCTGTGAGAATCTCAGTTAAAAAAAAAAAGATTGTTAGTAATGTAACACTGAGTACATTACTACCCAGCCACCACCCCCATCCCCAGGCACTGACCCTGCTGCTTTAGGGGGAGAGTAGCCAGGCCCCACCTATTCCTTGCCCCTCTTTCACCACTCACCTTCTTCAGGGAGGAAGTGAGTGTGGCAAGGGTTTAGAATAGAATCATAGAAACTGGAAGGGACCATGACAGGTCATCAAGTCCAGTTCCCTTCACTCATGGCAGGTCCAAGTAACCCTATTAAACCATCCCTGACAGGTGATTGTCCAACCTGCTCTTAAAAAACTTCCATTGATGGAGATTCCTCACCCTGCCTAGGCAACTTATTTCAGTGGTTAATCAGCCTGACAGTTAGGATTTTTTTCCTAATGTCTAGGCTGAACCTCCTTTGCTGTAATTTAAGCTTGTTGCTTCGTGTCCTACCATCTGTGACTAAGGAGAATAATATTTTTCCATCTTCCTCATAACAAACTTTTAGATATTTGAAAACTGTTATCATATCCCCTCTCAGTTTCCTTTTTTCTAAACTAAACAAATCCAGTTCTTTCAATCTTCCCTCCTAGGTCAAATGTTCCAGTCCTCTAATCATTTTTGTTGGCCTTCTCTGGACTTTTTCCAGTTTATCCACATCCTTTTTGAAATGAGGCGCCCAAAACTGGACACGATACTCAAGTTGAGGCCTAATCAGTGAAGAGTAGAGTAGAAGAACCACTTCTCGTGTCTTACTCACAATACTCCTGTTAATACGCCCCAACAGTGTTACACTGCTCACTCATATTCAGCTTGTGGTCCACTATTATACCCAGATCCCTTTCTGCAGTACTCCTTCCTAGGCAGTCATTGCCCATTTTGTATGTGTGCAATGGGCTGTTCAACCCTAAGTACAGTACTTGGCACTTACCTTTATTGAATTTCATTTTATTTATCTCAGACTACTCGCAACCCCTTCCAGCTTGGTATCATCTGCAAACTTTATAAGTTTGCTCTCTATGCCATCATCTAAATCATTGATTAAACTGTTGAACAAAACCAGATGCAGGACAAATCCTGCAGCAGCCCGCTCGTTATGTCCTTCCTGCCTGAATGTGAACCATGGATAACTACTCTCTGGGAGCGGTTATCCAACCAGTTTTTCACCCATCTTATAGTATCTCCGTCTAATTTGTATCTCCCCAGTTTATTAATGAGAATGTGATGTGCCTTACTTAAGTCTAGATATACCACATCTACCGCTTCCCCTCTATCCACAAGGCTCATTACCACATCATAGAAAGCTATCAAGTTGGTTTGACATGATTTATTTTTGACGAATCCATGCTGACTAGCCCTAAACACCTTATTCTCTTCCAGATGTTTGCAAATTGACTCCTTAATTATCTGTTCCATTATTTTTCCTGGAACAGAGGTTAAAGTGACTGGTCTATAATTCCCTGGATTGCTCTTATTTCCCTTTTTGTAGATGGGCACTATATTTGCCCTTTTCCAGCCTTCTGGGACCTCATCCATCTTCCATGATTTTTCAAAGATAATAGCTAGTGGCTCAGATATCTCCTGAGTCAGCTCCTTGAGTACTCTAGGGTGCATATCATCAGGCCCCAGTGACTTGAAGATGTCTAACTTGTCCAAGTAATTTTTAACTTGTTCATTCACTGTTTTAGCTTCTGACCCTATCTCATTTCTATTGCCCTTCTCTACCTCCGACATCCAATTTCCACCAACCTTCTCAGTGAAGATCAAAACAAAAATTATTTAGGTCCTCTGCCATTTCCATGTTTTCATTTATTGTTTTACCCTCTTTGTCAAGTAAGGGTCCTACACTAGCCTTCGTTTTCTTCTTGTTTCTGATGTTTTGAAGAATGTCTTTTTGTTACCCTTTATCCCTTCAGCTACTTTGATCTCTGTTTGTGCCTTGGCCTTTCGGATTTCTCCTCTACATAACTGTGTTATTTGTTCATAGTCCTCCTTTGTAATTTGCCCTAGTTTTCACTTTTTTTTAGGATTCTCTCTTTACTTTTAAATTATTGAAGGTCCTACACAGTGGAATGGTTAGCTCTTGTGCTCTTCATAACGTCTCTTTGAAAACTGCCAACTGTCTTTAGTCATTTTTCCTCTTAGACATTCTTCCTATGGTATCCTTCCCATCAACTCCCTGAGTGTGCTAAAGTCTGCCTTCCTAAAATCCATTGTTTTTGTTTTGGTATTCTCTCTCCTTACATTTCTAAGAATCATGATCTCTATCATTTCATGATCACTTCCACCTGAGTTACCTTCCACTTTCAAATTCTCGACCACTTCCTCTCTGTTTGTCAAAACCAAATTGAGAATATCCTCTCCTCTAGTAGCTTTCTCCACTTTTTGAAATAAAAAATTGTCTTCAGTGCATTCCAAGAACTTATTGGGTAATCTGTGCCTTGCCATGTTATTTTCCCAACAGATGTCTGGGTAATGAAGTCCCCCATCACCACCAAGTCCTGTGCCTTGGATGGTTTTGTTAATTGCTGAAAAAAAGCCTCATCGACCTCTTCTTCCTGGTTGGGTGTCTATAGTAGATCCCTACTATGAGATCACCCATGTTTTTTACTCCTTTTATTTTTACCCACAGACTTTCAACCTGTCTGTCTTCTAATACTATCCTAACCTCAGTCCAAGTAGATATATATTTTTGATGATCAGGACAATTCCACCTCCCTTTCTTCCCTTCCTGTCCTTTCTAAGCAAGCTGTACTCTGCTATATTAATATTCTAATCATGCGGTTTATCCCACCACCTCTTTGTGTTACCAGGTATAGTTGTGTTTGGCTATAAGCATTTCAAGGTCTTCCTGCTTATTCCCCATACTCCTTGCATTTGTATACAGACATTTTTTATCTGATGCACCTTTATACTACAATAAATACCAACATTCTCAAGTTTCAAATGACTTTATCATAGTACAAACAGGTTAAATATTGTGTAACTTTAAACTTCCCTGCCAGGCAGTCCATCAACTCATAGGCTATGTCTACACTCACTAAAGTTAGTTTGAATTAGTTAATTCGAACTAACTAATTCGAACTAATTTTAGTTAGTTCAAATTAACTTAATTCGAATTAGCATGGCACTTGCTCAGTTCGAATTAATCAATTACATTAAGGTCAATGTGCCGGTTAGTTCTAACTAAGCTCTCAGTTTGAACTAACATGGCCACACTGGGTTAATTCAAACTAACTAGTTTGAATTAACTGTTAGTTCGAAAAGTATAATCGAATTTATTAGTTCGAATTAAGGAAGCCCTTAATTCGAACTAATGAAAGCCTAGTGTGGCCAAGGCTTAAGTTAGTTCGAATTAAGCTTCCTTAATTCAAACTAACTTGCCAGTGCAGACATAGCCATATTTACTATCACCGAGAGGCTGATTCCAAAATCATTTGTAAGAATGGTTGGATTTGGTTTGTGCCAAACACGTCTGTAGTAAAAGCTGTGCCATGTGTCTGCTTTTCAACTCCTTGAAGTCGTGCTGTGGCTTTCACTCCAAGCTTACAACAAGCAGATTGTTTTTCTTGGGATTGGTACTGCCCATTGGATTTTATGGTTTAATTCAGAAAGATCAACAAAAGACAGGGGATAACAATTCAACCACAATATTAATGATCAGCAACAGCCTGAAGTTAAATCATTTGAAGACATACTATTTTGTTTTCAGAAGCAGTCTTAGGAAAAGTGTACTGGGTGTATGGGACATGGGAAACTATTCCAAGGGTACAAGGTGGCTTCAAATAAACTCTGCAAAACAGTCCCCTTTGTTCTTCACCAGCACTTGCATGAGAAAAGACTCAAGTCTGATTATAACACTTTGAGCATAAAGGTCCAGCCTGCTTGCATTTTATCACTATTTCCTCCACAATATTGCAAAAATCTACGCTGACCTCCCCATTAAAACTTTGATCCATTATTTTTGGTCCATTACCCAAACTCATTATTCTTGCCTTCTCCACTGTAATTTTCTTCTGCCCACCCCACATCTTCCACATAATCCCTCCAAGTTCCAAAAGGGGTAGCCATGTCAGTCTAGTTCAGCAAAACAAACAAGGAGTCCTGTGGCACTTTTAAAGACTAACAAATTTATTTATTACAAAATAAAGCTCATGCGATAAATGAATTCGTTAGTCCTTAAAAGTGCCGCAGGACTCCTTATAGACTCATAGGCTATGTCTACACTTGTAATTTTAAGTCGACTTTAACTAAGTCGACTTAGTATGTCTACACTTAAAATTAAAGTCGACTTAAAGGGGAATGTACAAAGAAGACCTAGAGCGTCCACACTGGATGCCTAGGTTGACTTCTAGGGGCTAGGGAGACCTTGGGCAGGTCCACGGTGGCGGGGGGGGGAACCCCTTGTGTGCAATGGGGCAAAGGGGGACAGGGACCCTGGCAGGGCATGTGTGCAGGGTGTGATGCTGTCTGGATTTAGGGAAGCATTTATTATATTATTATCTATCCATAAATCCTAAATGCAATAATCCATAGGAGCTATGTCATGTTTGGTATCAATAGAAAGGTAGTAATTTGTTGGGAATGATTATATAGTTTTTGTCTAGGAATTGTATTTGGATTAGAAGTTAGTTTAGTTAGGAATTTGGTGTTATATCTATACTTTAACTTGTGTGATTTTATGGAAATGTCTAAGAGAGGCGTTTGTGGCAAACCATTGTGTCCTTAATGTTAAGGAATGCGCCAGCTACAATGGGCCCAGGGAGTATCCTGATGAGCCATTAAGGACATAAGGAATACAACATGATCTAAAGACTTTAAGATACAGAGAATCCACCAGCAAGTGAGTCATTCCCAATGCTACAGACAAAGGCGAAAAGCTCCCAGAGCCCTAGCCAATCTGCCCTGGGGGAAAATTCCTTCCCGACCCCAAATATGACAATCAGTTAAACCCTGAGCATGTGGATAAGTCTCACCAGCCAGTCACCAAGAAAAAATTATCTGTAAAACTCAGAACCCATCACATCTACCCACCCTTGTTAGGCCACTGGCATATCCACCACCAGTAGTCAAGATCAGTCAATTACCAAACTAGGCCGTCCCATCCTACCATCCCCTATGTAAATTTATCAAGCTCAGTTTTGGAGGCAGTTATATTTTTTGCCGCCACAGCTCCCCTTGGAAGGCCATTCCAGAACTGTACTCCTCTGATGGTTAGAAACCTGCATCTAATTTCAAGCCTAAATATCTTGCTGGACAGTTTGTAACCATTTGTTCTTGAGTCCACACTGGTGCTGTATTCAAATAATTCCTCTCCCTCCCTGGTATTTATCCCTCTGATATATTTATAGAGAGCAATCATATCCCCCCTCAGCCTTCTTTTGGTTAGACTAAACAAGCCAAGCTCCTTAAGTCTCCTCGCATAAGGCAGATTTTCCATTCTGTGTAGCCCTTCTCTGCACCTGTTCCAGTTTGAATTAATCTTTTTTAAACATGGGGGACCAGAACTGCATGCAATATTCTAGATGAGGTCTCACCAGCGCCTTGTATAACGGTACTAACACCTCCCTATCTCTACTCAATATACCTCTTCTAATGCATCCCAGGACCGCATTAGCTTTTCTCCCAGCCACATCGCATTGGTGGCTCATAGATATCCTGTGATCAACCAGTACTCCCAGGTCCTTCTCCTCCTCCATCCCTTCCAACTGATTCATTCCCAACTTCCATGAAAAATTCTTGTTCTTTGTCCCTAAATACATGACCTTGCACTTCCCATTATTAAATTTCATCCTAACATCTCCCAACTTGATGTCATCCGCAAACTTAATTAGAATATTCCCACTTTTTGTGCCACGGTCAGTAACAAAAAAGTTAAATAAGATCAGTCCCAAGACTGATCCCTGAAGAACTCCACTAGTAACCTCCCTCCAGCTTGACAGTTCACCCTTCAGCATGACCCACTGTCGCCTCCCCTTTAACCAGTTCCTTATCCACGTTACTATATTCATATCAATACCCATCTTTTGTAGCTTAACTAATAATTCTCTGTGTGGAACTGTATCAAATGCCTTGCTGAAATCTAAGTAAATTAGGTTCACTGCAGTCCCCTTATCCAAAAAATCTGTTATCCTCTCAAAAAAGGAGATCAGGTTGGTCTGGCACAATCTACCTTTTGTCTTTGTTTGTATTACACCTCCAAGTTATCTAAAAGGCCACTAACAAACTTGTAATCACAATTGGAATAAGTGCTTTTTGCCATACAAGTGCAGGAGGGTGGACATTTAACAAACTTTCTTTTACTTTTTTCAAATTAATAATTTGGACACTGGCTGGCTTTATTAATGCCAGGGAAAGGGAAATTCCTGACTAGTTCATCAAAAACTTTCCTGATATGGTTTTACACTTGGAATTTTGAAATTTTGTCTATTTTAAAATAGAACAAAGATGCAACGATTTTTGTCTCTGGGCAGGGCTGGATTAACCGGCCCGGTGGCCCCAGGCTGCCCCAATGCAGGAGCCATGACTGTCCCCGACTGTGCTGCCCCAACCCAGGTCCCCCCTACTGCACAGGCCGCCCCTGCCCCCCTGTTGCTGGGGGGCCCTAGGATCAGAAGGCACTACTGCCATGGCCATTCTCTGGCCAGTGTGCCCAGGGGATGTGGGGGCCAGCTGACACGCAGTGGGCCCTGGAAGGCTGTGGCAGAGTGGCGGGGTAGAGTCCTCACTGCCAGCCAGCCTGTTCCACTCCCCCAGGGTGAAGCAAACAGATATTGGCTCCCCCTGCCCCGTGCCTAGGGGGTGCGCCAGGTGGCCCAGGGGTGGAGTGGAGCGCAGAGCCTGTCCTCTGGCACTAGGGCCTTGCCCCCACACCCCCAGTGTCGGTAGCATTGAGAGTGCTCCTGCCCTGCCGCCTCTGAGCCAAGCAGGGGTGCTGGCTTATTGCAGGGGTTTTAGGGGCCAGAGCCTGGTCCCCCCCTTTCAGCCAGGACCTAGGGCTTAATCCCCTAAAGCCCCTGCAAGAATCCAGCCCTGTCTCCGGGGTTCATAAAATCTCAGAACATAACTGTACCCTTATGATTTAAAATTCTGGAAGACAATAGACAATTATATTCCATATTTTTTTTCAGTCATATTTAGGCATTTCCTATATTTTGGAGAGTTTCAGGTGACAGTCTGTAGTGAACATTCCTTTAAACAACAAGGTGAGCAAGGTCATATCTTTTACTGGTCCAGCTTTTCTTGGTGAGACACGCTTTCAAGATTACTCTTTCTCACCAATGAAGTTGGTCCAATAAAAGATAGGACCTCACCCATCTAGTCTTACTAATACCCTGGGACCAACACAACTGATAACACTGCAAGCAACCCTTAAAAGACATCAAAGATATGGAAAAAGCATATACAGTAGAACCCTAGAATTACCAACACCAGAGTTACAAACTGACCAGTCAACCACACACCTCATTGGGAACTGGAAGTATGCAATCAGGCAGCAGTAGAGACCCAAAAAAGCAAATACGGTACAGTAATGTGTTAAACATAAACTATTAAAATAAAGGGAAAGCTGCATTTTTCTTCAGCACCAGAAAGTTTCAAAGCTGTTTTAAGTCAATGTTTAGCTGTGAACTTTTGAAAGAACAACCATAATTTTTTTCAGAGTTACAAGCAACCTCCATTCCCCCTCTGGGTTCTACTGTTCTGGTCTAGTGCCTGATGAATCGGACCATCGCAGTGGCATAGCGAGGACGTCCAGCGCCTGGGGGCCTGCTTCCCCAGGCGCCCCACACAACCCCACCCTGGACTAGCACCCCACTGTAGCCTGGTGCCTGGGGTCTTGGCCCTACCCCACCCCACCCCACTACCCCGTCACTACGCCACTGGACCATCCTTTCTCCATGTTGCCTCTTGTGCCAGCACTCTATTTGCCCATGGAAAACCAACAGAGTTGGATGTCAGCATGCAATGAAGTTTGGAGTGGTCAAAAGAGCAGCAGTTTCTTGATTCTGTCCACCACGTACCATATTTTATCTCGCTTTACACCGATAAGTGTCTGACACTCTAGTGGGAAGATTTTGCCCTTAGTTGGCAAGATTATTAACAGTCAATGGAATGTGAAGGCATGCATTATGTGAACTGTATTCCAGAGGGCATACAGAAGTGGTTAAATGCTTACACACACATACTCCCATTTCATGTAAAAAAAAAAAAAAGTGGGGGAAAATCTGATGGCAACTGCAATGGTTGAAGGTATTTGAAGTTCCTTTGTTTGGTGATTTAATTTTCTTTTAATTCATGCCAAGGCTGTTTCCTTCAGGTGAGCAAAGGGCATGCAGCATGAATGGTTTTAAAAGCCAAGTGTCTGTAAAATTCACACAAGCCTCACCAACATCCCCAAGCGTATACTTTTCAAAGGGAAGAAGCGTAAGGAAATAGGAGTGGAAATTCCTTTCTTGTTCACTGCCCTTGTAATAGACTAAAATAAATGGTTGCTGCACGCATGCCTGCAGGGGGAAAACATAGCATATCAGACCAGATTTGCTCTGGATGCCGAGGAAGTCCAACACATTGCAGCCACGATCAGCTGCTTTAAAAAAAAAAAAGTTGGTTTTTCTCTCCAGCCCTGGAAAGTGAATCTATTTGGAATGGGACTGAAAGAAGACAGCTTGTAAGTAACTGGAGAAAGTGTTTACTCAGTGAATTAGTTCAGCTTTCATTGTGCAGAGAGGATTAGGGCCTCAGCAGTGGATCAAGCTCCATTTCAAGCTGGAGTGGCTCACTCTTAGCTACCTCCAGGGCAAGACTAATTATTATAGGACTTAGGCCATTAAAGGGCTTTACCTACCAATGCTCTCTCTCCCAGGTCTGGATTAACTGTTTGCCCAGAGCAAACTGACTAGATAACCATTCTTCCTAATGGTCTGCTTTGATTCCTCTGCCCTCACCCCCTCCTCTGTTTGCTTTTAAACTTAGCCTTCTTCGTGGAACTGTCACCATAAATCAGATTATTAATATTATACCTGCAAAACATTGGCAAGGTTTCATGCTATTTTTTTTTAACCATTGTGAAGAAAAATCCTGTCTATGAATAGGAGCCATGCAAGGCTATTTAAGGTAATGGGTACAAACCTCCCTCAGGTGCACTGTGATGAGCAAATCTGAAACCCAACCACAAGAAAATGGATCTACATTCTTTCTGTAATGTTACGATAGCACCCAAGTAAGAGGTGCTACCATTGCGCTAGGTGCTGTATGTATAAATAGTATGAGACCATCAAAGCGAACAAGACAAAGAAGGATTATTATCCTGGTGTGGCAGGTGGGGAGCTAACGTATGGTGGGGTTAAGCGAAGTGCACAAGGTCATGATGGGACTTGGTGATAAACCAAGGAACAGAACCCAATCCTTTGCACTCAACTCCACTGCCTTAAACATCATCTTTCCTCTGTAAGTTGTCATTTTTTTAAAAAATGAAGTGAAGGAAATGTGGTTTAATGCTAATGCACACAGTTATATTGAATACTATGTAGGGCCTGATATGTCAACTGCTTAAACATATAAATTGTTTTACTCACACTAGTAATTGAAATGTACAGTGGAATTGGATGAGTGAAGTTACACCTCCCATGGCACGGTTGTAGTCCCCATGTCCTGGAAAGTACAGGGACATACTCCCTGGGAGCTTAGAGGGGGATAGAAGGCAGATGTGGGGTGGGAGCCTAGAGGAGAGGGATAGAAGGCAGTCATGGGGTGCAGAGGAAAGTGTGTTTCATGTTGGAAGGCTCCAGGGCTGCGTCTACACTGGTAAATTAAGTCAATTTAAGCTTGGCTTAAGTCGACTTAATTTGCCCTGCGTCTACACCACACTTTGCTTAAATCGACTTAAGCAGCTTGCTTAAGTCAACTTAAGCAAAATAAAGTTGACTTAATGAAAATTAAGTCGACTTTATTAAACCACCTTTCTACTCGACCTAAGGCTTAATTTGAATTTTTAAAGTCGAATTAAGCCAGTGTAGCCCTGGGGTAGCCCTAAGTCGACTTAGGTCTACCCCAGGACTACACCAATGCCCTCCCTGCTGGGGGGGGTACAGGGGGAACCTGGCATGCCCCCCAAAGGGCAGGGCATGTGGGCAGTGTGTGACACTGTCTGGATTTGGGAAGCATTTCTGATATTATTTTCAATGGATATCTCATAAATGCTATAATCCATAGGAACTATGTCATGTTTGGTATCAATAGAAAGGTAGTAATTTGCTGGGAATGATTATATAGTTTATGTCTAGGAATTCTATTTCGATTAGAAGTTAGGAATTTGATGGTATATCCATACTTTAACTTGTGTCATTCTGGAGGCATGCCTTAGACGGGAGGGTGTGAACAATCATTGTCTCCTTAATGTTAAGGAATCTGCCAGGTGATATGGTCCCAGGGAGTAAACTGATGAGCCATTAAGGACATAAAGAATACAACCATTGTGTCCTTAATGGCTCATCAGGATGCTCCCTGGGACCATTGTACCTGGAAAATTCCTAAACATTAAGGAGACAATGGTTGTTCACTACCTCCCGTCTAAGGCATTCTTCCAGAATGACACAAGTTAAAGTATGGATATAACATCAAATTCCTAACTTCTAATTGAAATAGATTTCCTAGACATAAACTATATAATCATTCCCAGCAAATTACTACCTTTCTATTGATACCAAACATGACATAGTTCCTATGGATTATAGCATTTCTGAGATATCCATTGAAAATAATATCATAAATGCTTCCCTAAATCCAGACAGCATCACACACAGGGCTCTGCCCTGCCACGGTCCCTATCCCCCTTTGCCCCATTGCACACAGGGGGTGCCCCCCACCACCGTGGACCTGCCCAAGGTGCCCCTAGCCCCATAAAGTCGACCTAGAGCATCCAGTGTGGACGCTCTAGGTCGACTTTGTAAGTTCCCCTTTAAGTCGACTTTAATTATTAAGTGTAGACACACTAAATTGACTTAGTTAAGTCGACTTAGTTAAAGTCGACTTAAAAGTGCAAGTGTAGACATAGCCCAGTAGCTGTGTTGAGGCAGTGTGACTCAGCACCAGCGCATTTGAACTCTAACTTACAATGAGAATATAAGAATGGCCATAGTGGGTCAGATCAATGGTCCATCTAGCCCAGTATCCTGCTTTCTGACAGTGGCCAGTGCCAGATGCTTCAGAGGGAATGAGCAGATCACAGAGCAATTAGGATCCCTCCCTGTCGTCCACTCCTATCTTCTGGCAGCCAGAGTCGACTTAACTTTTTAAGTGTGGATATAGCCTATGATTCTATGACTGCTAACACTGTTTGTGTGGAATCTGTCATTCACTGCCCTACTTCAGAGGAAGGGAAGGGGTCTGGGATTCTTGCTGTAGCATTTCTCCAGTCCTAGTTCCAAGCCATATCACTCTACCATAACTTCTTCAAGACTTAATTGTGTGGCTCATGAAAGATCACCATTTCTTAAAATTTTCCTGCTTGGATCTGTAGCTATATGATATGTTATATCCTTAATGTATCCCAGACCAGATCATTACCTGCTCAGATCCAGTCTGGTAGTTCCTATAGCCTGAATTTTCCTAGGAGATGTGGTTTCTATACAGTGTGAATCAATAGAACACAGTTGCACTGACAAACAAAAAGAGGATACGTCCAAATAGTTAACCACCTTGGCTGGCTGTTAACATCACCATCTCAGAAAAAAAAATAACACACTCAGGCGTAATAGGGTGTTATGGGAGAATAGCTAATCCTATATCTAAGTCACAGGCCTGGCAATTCAGCATCAGACATCATCAGATCCACTGCAATAGTAGGTTGATGTCTCCCAGGTTAACATCTTGTTCTCAGCGGCCACACCGAGTGGAGTCAGACACACAAATGTCACTTTGCCTTTGAACGAGAAGGTCCTGGAGGAAAAACAACTTGCTAAACCACAGTGCCTGACAAATGGAAATGATCCTTCTAGGAAAAGAGATATGGTGCAAGGTGCTTTCCAAGACCATGTGATGGCATTCTCTTCCCCCCACAATCATCCAAAGAATCGTACTACTGGTAGGCTTGTATTGTACTGTCTTCTTGATAAGCAGGTATTATCAAGAGCTGTCAGTGCAATTTCTGGAAAGTCAGAACACTTCTTCCATTCTTTTTGGAGGAAGATCTAGTAACTGACTAGATGATGGTGACTACTAATATATTTATTTAATAGTCAAAGTCAGCCAGAAACTCCTGTTTCTTCATCATACCATCTCCACATCCAAAGCGAAGTATGCAGCAAGGAGATGTCAGAATAGCACTACATGACTTCTGCCCAGTCCTCATCTGAGAGCAGGCCCAATTCAAGGCCCAGACACACACAGGTTGTAGAGGACGTTAATACTACAAGCTGTTACAAGCACTGGTGAGGAGAGAGAGAGAAAAATAGAGTCTGAGAGTCATTGAAAATAGAGGGAAATTCTTTTAAAAAATATTTAGCTTGGAAAAAAAGTAAAGTAATACAGGAAGGACTGGAGAGGGTTGTGGAATAATCTGAGATAGGAGACTGCAGAAAGAAGAAGAATGGATAAGCATAATGCAAACCCGGACAGAATGCAGAGAGTTAGATTTTATTTTGCAATGTGACATCTCAGCAAAAATTCTAGCTGGTGCGGTCTGGATATGTAGAGCAGGGTGGGGATGATGTAACCCATACTAGAAGAGTGGGGGTCTTTGTCTCCCTCAAAGGACTGAGGGAAAGATTAATGGGATCTGTTATCATTTCTCTTTAATGGAGGTAGTCCTTTGTCCCAAGTGGTAGAGACTCATGTTGGTTACACTGATGGACATAGGTCCTAGAAGTAATGGGATGAAATTCAGATTGAGAAAATCTGAGGCTGAATAGAAAATAAAGTCCCTGATTAAGGAGATATAAAACTGGGCAATGAATGAAAAAACTATCCCGTAAATATTCATTGTCAGCTATAAACAAAAATGCTTCTCCCATGCTTCCTTCCCTTCCATATAGGAAGGTAGTGCAGAGTATAGCAGCCCGCTGGCTAGATGGTGTTTCCTTCTATTAACGTATTAAACCTGTGCTCTGTGATCTTCACGGACTTCCTGCTGGTTGGTGGATTGATTTTTATGTTGAGTTTGATTTACAAAGCCCTAAATCACTGGGAGCTACCCGTCTAACTAAGAGGCCTCCTGTGAGGTTTGCAGTCAGCAAAGATGCTGGAGCGAAAGACCCTCTGTTGTAAGAGAGAGGTGACAGGTAGAAAGGCTTTCTTGGACTTGGACCTGTGGAGCTGATTTTCTCTCCAGGGTGCAAAGACCCTTTCAAGATCTGCCAGAAGGCTTATCTTGCCTCCTGCTCTGGTGAGGAGATGATTCTGGGTGAGGGTGGGTCACAGTGAAGTGATTCTGTGTTGTGGGGCATATGGGAACGTGAGTTGATTTTGCCATGTTTCTGGGTTATTTGGAGTTGATGGTGGTAACTGACAGGCCTGTCTGTTTATTAGTGTGCTTATAAATGAATATCAAGGGTCCCCAGAATACTGGATAGGCACTTTTCCATTTTTGTTTGGTAAAAGTTTAAATAAATTTCCAGATCAGACTGAATCCATCTAGTCCAGGACAATGGCTGCTACTAGAGCTGATTAGGAATTTTTTGACTAAATGTTTCTAGGAAAAAGGACAGTTAATTGAAACAGGAAGGTTTTGTGGAAATGTATTGATTTTGACCAAAAAAAAAAGTTTTTGCAAGTCCAGGGTGTAATTTCTCATCAAAATGAGACACACACACTCACAGAGAGAGAGAGAGAGAGAGAGAGAGAGAGAGAGAGAGAGAGAGAGA
>ML685789.1:22615163-22649753 GCA_007922175.1 Pelusios castaneus | reverse complement strand
AGAGAGAGAGAGAGAGAGAGAGAGAGAGAGAGAGAGAGAGAGAGAGAGATTTTCAATGGTTAGGGTTTCCTATATTCAGTATGTGTTTCTCTATTGTTTTCCTCCTCCCCACAAATATATTTGAAAGGACTGTTTTGTTCCACAGTGGAAGGAAAACAAATTCTAAACCTTGATTTTTTTTTCATAAAGCAGAGTTTTTATTTTTTCACTAGCCCTAACCAAGGACTAGCTGCTTCCTAGGAAGGTACAAGAAAACTTCCAGTAGGAAGGTCTCCAATAATCTTCCTCTAAGGAAATTTTCTTTTTATTTCCCGTTAGTCAGAAGTTGATTTATGCCTGGGAACAAGGGTAATTGTGCCCCTTTCAAAATCTTGCTTTTTTCAGTTCATATTCCTAATATTATAATAACATTTCTGTTTCTTTTCCTTGGACATATGAGTGTCTGAGTTTGACCGATACAAATTTGTGGAGAAAAAGTATTTTAAAAGTGTGGATAGGGATCAAATTTCCAAGTTACACAAGCAATTATCACTATCAAAGTGCTTGCACAGTCATTCAAACTAGCAACGTAAGGGCTAAATGTTTAAACAGTAAGCAGCAATCCTACCATTTACTTATTAGTTTAAATGTTGCCCTGGGGAGGGGGGAGGTGCCAACCCCACCATGGCTGCCTCCCCCTGCACATTTAACCATTCTAAAAACAGAATATTTAAACAGATTATTAATTAAAGGAATTTTTGCATTCTTAAGTCAGACCATACCGTGTGATTTGTTGGACCAATCATCACTAATATCTTGAAATTCTAATGTTCAAAATAAAGTCGGAGAGTACAAAAATAAAATAAAGCTGCATATATTCAAATACTAAATCTGAGGAAATAATATCTTTGCAGATATCTCAGAAGCAGAAAAGGAGGCTGCTGTCAAAGAACATTGAAAATTAGCTCATATGAATGGTGGGAGTGATGTTCTATCATCCAGCTGTTTACATTGGACAAAGCATTAGCAAATGGGATAGCCAGAGAATGACTGCCTGTGAATAGGAATGAGTCCATTTTGACAACACTTTTAACATTTGTGATTTCTTAACCATTTCTTTTGGTTGAACAATATAGTTTTCTGGACTCTCCCTTTCTGCAAGCTTGCCAAAGTCAGTTTCTTCTGCCCTTGACTTTGGATCAGGCCCTGAGTTTCTCAAAGTTGGACTCCCATTTATTCTGCTAATTAAAGTTTTACATCAGTGCCACACTAGTTTCTCCTCTTTTCCAGAAAGAATTACTGTTGTTGGCAGAGCGCAAAGAAAATTCAAGCGTTGGTCAAAGAAAGAAAGGCAAATGTTCTCTACAGACATGTATAAAATTGCCCTAATTTCAAATATATGGTGTGGAACCATGTGTGTTCTTCTCTGTGGGTTTGCTCCTTCCTTCCTCTAACACGAGGAACAAATGTTTCTTTCTATGATGAGGCAACTTGGAGAGATAGGAAGAATTGCTGCAGTTGGACCATCGGGTGGTTTTATTTTCTGTTGAACCTTGATGGAAACGCAAACACAGCAACTCAGGGCCTGTCCCTTTTCCTTCTCTCTCTCTCTCTCTCTCTCTCTCTCTCTCTCTCTCTCTCTTTTTTTATTTCTTCCAGGAGTGCTGATGATAAGGAAAGCAATGTCTAAATCTTCTTAATGGTGTTTATGCAAGCAGTTTTGCTTAGCTGCAGTCTATGCCGCCTCCTCCCTCAACCACCCACCCCTCCCATCTTCCTGTTAATATCGCTGCTTCATTCCTTTCCCTGTTGGCTATTACTATGGACTACGGCGCATCTAAAACTAAATAATCCCCTTAGTGTCAAGTTTTCTGGGCTGAGCAAATAAATCTAACCAAATGCATTATCTAGGCAGAGGAGGCTGGTGGGGGGTGGAGGCGAGAGGAAAAGCTTTTTTACTTTAAGGCAAAGAGTAAAACCATCATTTTTCATTCACACTGTACTTCTAAAGTTTTTCTAAATTTTATTTTAACTTTACTGTTCCATTCCATTCTCTTCCATTGTAATTAAATATATATATATATATATATATATATATGCAGCAAAGCTTCTGAAGTCAAGCTTTGGAGAGAGAAAAACCCAAGATAAGATATCATTCAGATCCCCCTCGCAGGCTGTTCATTCTGATCAGGCACTTAAGTGGTAAATAAATGAAGGCTACCCCTTCCCTGGGGGTGGGGAATGAAGGATATTAGAAAATTCATTTATGAAGGAAGAGCAAAGGCTGTATCTGCATGTTGGGAAGCCTGGCTGAAAGGTCTGCTTTGTTTTAAACTGCCTTGAATTCCCAAGCACGGGAGGGAAGGTCTTCTGACCACTGTGGGGACAAAATATCTAATTCTAGGCCAATCTGAGGCTTGGGCAGTGGGGTAAGCCACCTCAAAATGAAATCATATACCTTGGAAAAAAAATAACCTCACCAGTGGCAACATGTTTTCAACATGAAGAGCCAGGCGCTTGACTCCCATTTTCTGACAGATCTCTAAGCATGGTGAAAGTAGCTCAGGTTTTAGTAAATTATTTCTTTTTTGCAAACGCAGGATTGAATCCTCTGCTGGTGTAAATTGGCAGAATTCTATTGACTTCAGCCAGGCTTGCTCATCTGAGAATTGGGGCCAGGTTGTCCCTGTGTGTGTGTGTGCGTATTGTGTGCGCGCGTGGGTGCATGTCCAGGTGTGAAGTGGTTTGCTAATCTCTGTTCCTCTTTCACATAGCTAAGGTTCAGTAATTTTTCCTTATTGATGGGTTATATTACAGCTGGACTAGAGGAGCTGTGGGGATGCCAGCTGGTAGGCAATTGATGGACCCACAAAATACTAGGAAACACATCTTCTTAATTCAAATAACTACAGCTGTTTGTGTGAGTAGTTAAAATGATCCAATGCCAAAAGCCTTTATCTGAATGAACATTTCTAATTTGAGATCTGAACAAATGAAAACTGGGTTAGAAAGCACTTTTGGTTTTTCCCTTTGCAAAACCCAAACCCAAATAATACATTTTTTTGCCAAACCGAAATGTCACTTTGCCCATCTCTGATAGGTACATTGAAAACCAAAGCCACCTCTGCTTTTGATTTTAGTTGTGGATTCACAGCCTTGAGGAAGCAGCAAAAAAACCCAGTTCCTCCTTTACTTTTCATTACAAACAGTGGTTGTCACCTTTCTCAATCGTACCACTTTCTGATCTGTTGTTCCAGCCTGTTTGAATCTATACAATTTGTTTGTTTTGCTGATGTAATCTGACCTGATGCAGTGAAATGTCATCACAGGATTTATCTTTCCCTCTCGTACTATTAGTTTTTTCCATTTCCTAGCATCTGATGAAGTAGGACTTCACCCACAAAAGCTTATGCGAAAGATAACTTTGTTAGTTTTTAGAAGTGCCACAGGTCTCCTTGCTTGTTTTACAATAAAGAAGGCTGTTTATTACATTTTTTCTACATTACATAAAGAGCAAGCAGATAATTTCAGTCTGAATGATTTTTACATTAGAGCAAGAGTGCCAACCATAAAATCTGGGAGCTGCTCCTCCCCACATAATGTAGTTATGTGGCCTGCATAATATAGCCATGTTGTGCAAGATCCTAGCTTTTAATGTTTTTTTTTAAAGGAAGTTTATAGCCCTTATAACTTCAGAGATATCTTTCTAATAAACTAATTCAGTGGCAGTTGCCTGAGTTTGCATATAGCCTAAAACTATGACTCAAGAGTGTCAAATTCCTGCCCCCCATTCGTCGACTAACCTGTCAACTCCAAAGTCCATTGATGAATCAACAATAGCTCATTTTAGTGGACAGCATGGGTGGCAATGAAGCCTATGGGGCTGAGAAGTTGAAGTTGCTATAGAGGAGGAACTGTAGAGGCAAGAACACAAGAAACAAAGTCAAGGGAAGATGTTATAGAGAAAGAAGGAAGAGGGATGAAGAGAAACAAATGGTAGAAATAGCAGTTTGTTTATAAGGGGACATATTTCCTAAAAAAATGACAGAATAAGGGAGTTTGTGAGACCACAATGGTTAAGAAGAGCCGCAACACTTGTTCCAGCACTGCTTCAGTCTCCTCCACCAGTGCCTGTATCCAGACAGATATTCTTACCATGGATACCTCTGCCCAGATCCTGGAGTGGATTTGCAGAGATAGTGGCTTGCATTTCCCACTCATAGAAAACCAGGCTGGGGGGATCATCCAGTGTGAATGGTGCCTTCTGGTGGAATCTCTCAGGAGGCAGGTGGAAGTGCTACAGGGCTCAGGAGCATCGGTGCCCATGAGGAATTCCTCGAGAGCACTCATGAAGAGATGTCGAAGGCCGGGGAAGCTAGCCAGCTACAGATGATTGTTGCTGTCACACCACTGGGGGAGGAGGAGATGGCTTTGGCACAGGGAAGACACTGGCAGCTGGTTACTTCTGGCAGCAGGCAGTACTCCACCCCAGCTCCTGTCCCACCCTCCATAGTGATGAAGAACCGTTATTCAGCCTTAACAACAAGAGATGAGGTGGAAGAGGAGAAGCCATGCACCCCCGAGGCTGGGAGGATCGCAATCACCACACTGAGGAGGAAACATAGGATAGTGGTGGTTGGGGATTCTCTTCTGAGGGAGACCGAGGCACCCATCTGTCACCCCGACATGGCATCCCGGGAGGTATGCTGCCTGCTGGGGGCCCATATCCAAGACATTATGGAGAGATTGTCGAGACTCATCTGGCCCTCTGACTACTACCCCATGCTATTCATCCATCTGGGCACTAATGATACTATGAGATGTGACCCTCAGCTGATGAAAAGTGACTACAGGACTCTGGGAGTACGGGTGAAGGAGTTTGTGCGCAAGTGGTGTTCTCTTTGATCCTTCTGGTCAAAGGTAGGGGCCTGGACAGAGACAGATGCATCCTGGATGTGAATGCCTGGTTGTGAAGATGGTGTTGGCAGGAGGGCTTTGGCTTCCTTTACCATGGGATGCTGTTCCAGAAAGAAGTACTGCTAGGCAGAGATGGAATCCACCCATCGAGGAAGGGGAAGAGCATATTTGGACATAGACTGGCTAACCTAGTAAGGAGGGCTTTAAAACTAGGTTTGAAAGGGGAAAATGACAAGGTAAGTCAAAACAAGGGAGACCTGGGGGAAGGGTCAAAACTGACGATAGGCACCCTAGAATACTCAAGGAGCTATCTGAGCCATTGACTATTGTCTTTGAAAAATCATGGAAGACTGGAGAGGTCCCAGAGGACTGGAAAAGAGCAAATATAGTGCCCATCGATTAAAAGGGAAATAAGAACAACCCAGGAAATTACAGACCAGTCAGTTTAACCTCTGCACCAGGAAAAATAATGGAGCAAAGAATTAAGGAATCCATTCGCAAACATCTAGAAGAGAATAAGGTGCTAAGTGATAGTCAGCATGGATTTGTCAAGAACAAATCGGGTCAAACCAACCTGATAGTTTTCTATGATGGGGTAACAAGCCCTGTGGACAGAGGGTTGGCAACCCTCTAAACTGCTTACTATCCATTTACACCCTCTGAACCCATTTATATCCATAAACAATCTAGCGATAGCTCCATTTTTATGCAAATAAAGTCAAAGACTCTCATCTGTGTAGATCTGAAGTGTCTGGAAAGAGTGTATTCCATTACTTTAATTCCAATTTATTTTCTTAGTTTTCATGGCTATCTCTTTGCCTGAAATAGGGAAGTCCTATAGGAAAAGGATTCTGTACTTTGATACATCAGGCAATGTCTCTGCTTTCATTGGTAATAGGGACAGTATATGAGAAGTCGCATGCTGCCCTGCTTCTACCTGATTTATCGACACAATGCTGAGTTCAAAGTCCACATGTGCATTTTGGTTGCTGGCAGATGTAGAATGTTTGCCGCCTCAGCCAGTATCGTAACCAGAGGTTTGTGGTTATGGATTCTGATGATATTTTTCCCAAAAGAAGGACCCATGGCATTTAGTTTCCCCCAAATGGTGCCCCATTTTCTGGTTTAGAATCACTCCTCAGCTACTTAAAGTAGTTGGTCATGAATGGTTTCATTTTTTCTTTTCCATCATTTCAGAAGTATGAAATGACATCTCCATCACCTCCTGAGGCATCCCAAGAAAATGCTCAGGCCTGGTCTATACTGCGGGGCTAAGTCGACGGGAGATACGCAATCTGTGTGCCGCAGAATGCATATCTCCCGCCGACTTAGTTACTCTCACTTACCTCACTGTCTTCACTCCGCTGAGTCAACCAGCAATGCTCTCCCGTCCACGCAGCCTTGCATCAACACAAGAGCACTTCTGAGATTGATTGAGTGGGTCTATGTTGGCTGCTCAATTGAACCTACTGCGTTGATCCGAGGATCGACGCAGCTTTTGGAATGTAGACAGGCCTCAGTTTTGTATTACTCCCTCAAAAGTCTTACTTAGCTTCTCTGTCCAAACCCATTTCACATTCTTTTTAACAGTGCTAACAAGGCTGGTTAATGTCACTGTATTTGGAATAAATCTTACATGGTTGCCAAAGTAGAACTCAACTGTGAAGTGTTTTGGTATACAGCCATGTTCACAATATTTCATATCTTCTCCTTTAAGGGATGTTATGCCTCATGTTAGTGTCCAGATACTAAAAAAAAAAAAAACTTATTAAAAAATGAAAAACAATAGTTTTTGCAAATTGTCTGGCCCTCAGTAAAGTTTTCTTCATGTTTCTCTTGATTCCTCTCCATTATTAGCATGTTATCCAAATAAAGTGACACAATTTAACCTTCCGATGTCTACTCAGTATATTACATGGCAATTAGAGATACACTAATAGCTGTTTGTTCTCTTCTGATTTGCTGACAAGAGAAAAATCATTTTGGGTTGATCTATAAACATTTTTCAGTGAATAGAAAAGTTTTAAAAGTTGTTTTGGATCAGGCTGAATGTTTTGTTCCATTTCAAGCACCGTTTCATTTTTCCAAACTGAAACTGAGAAATTATCAAAACACAAAGTTGCTTCAAATGAAAACATTTTGTTTCAAAAAGTTGATATGAAGCATTATGACTTTTTCAGAATAGTTTTTGCTTTGTTCTTTGACAAAGCCCTGGTCTACATACTGCAGGTGCTTTTGGTGGCAGTCGAAGGGAGATATGCAAGTTACTTAAAACAACTTACGTATCTCCCTTTGATTGCCTAATGCCTACTCACGACGGTGTCTTCAGTGTGCAAAATTGATGGGAAATGCCATCCCATCAACTCAGCGCTACACTACTTGAGGGGGTGGTCTTCAAGGATCGACTTTCCCGATCGACTGAGCGGGTCTTCCCAGACCCGCTCAGTCGATTGGGAAGATAGATCTGACGGCAGCGAATTTCGCACTGCCAGTGAAGACTTGCCCTAAAACATTTCATTATCATCAAATCTGAAACGTTTGTATATTTATTTATGTATTTATTTATTTACCAAAAAGACATTTTGGATAAAAAAAAATTGCCTAGATTCTAATGATCACCTGAATAGGCTGTAATTTATTTTTAATTTAGCTCTAACACCTCTGGTTGATATGTTGAGGCTGGTTAAATTTTGTAAACTTCACCCTTTCTGCCAGTTGAACAAAGACGTCTAGAGGTTTGGAATTACATTCAATCTTACCACCACAATATCCTACAATTTCCTCCATTCCTGGGAACATATACAATCAGGGCAGCCTGCTCACTGAACTCTACAGGTAAAATTATTTCCTGCATTGGCAGCTCTTCTAATTGTGTTTCCCATGAAGTGCAATGCCCAGAGCTTGATTTTGAAATGTTGGTAAAATATGCTGCCCAAATATGCTATGTGTTCAACTCCATGGCTGATCCACAGCAGCTAGCCTGCTAACATTGCTTCCAGCTTGTGAACTTTTTCCCTTAACTCAAGGGGCAACAGTCTGTGCTTTAGAGTTGGAGGTCTCTGATTTAATCCCTGCTGATGGAGCACAGGAATGGCAGTTTCAGCTTCATGCCACTTTGCTGTTATAATCTTCACTAAACACCATGTGCCGTGTTACAAGGCAATGATAAAAAAAACTCATAGGCTATGTCTACACTTATCAAAGTTAGTTCGAATTAGTTAATTCAAACTATTTTAGTTAGTTCGAATTAACTTAATTTGAATAAACTCAAGTGTAGACACAGAGTAAATTAAGTTGACTTAATTTACAAGTGTAGACACACCCATGGTTTTGCCAACTTGTATCACAAGTCTTGCAGTATTTGGCATGTATCTTAAAGCTCCAACTCCTGGAGGCGTGGGATTAGGGGAGACTCTTTCTTTCTTGAAAGAAAGTTAGTTTAGTTTAGTTTAGTTTAGCTTAGGTGGGTCAGTGGGTGAATGGGTTGGTTTTCTTGTTTTTTAGGCTTTGTGTTTTCAGAAAAATGCTTGAAAAGGTGACCCCAAGAGCCCCCTAAACACTCAGAAATCAGAAGGCAGATTAAAGGAACGCAGATTTTATTATTTTGAAGTCAATCTCATTATTTGGGAGGGGGGGCCTGAATCATGAGTTTTGAATGGTTGGGGTTCTCGTTATTGTAAATAATTTCCTTAATCTTCATTATTGGTTAATACAGAACTGATCAAACTCAGATACATGATTATGGGAGAATCTCAGTTGTCATGAGATAAACAAAAAAGGTTTCTAGCCCTAATACCTATGAAGACTTGAAAATGTGCCCCAAGTGCCCCTAAAGACTCAGAAACTAGAATCGAAATATAAATATCTCTAAATGTATTATTTAAAAAAATAAAAATACTCATGTTTTGATGCAAATCTCATCATTTTCTGGGGCCTGATTTTTGGGTCTTTTGAATTTGAATGTTCTGGGCATCTCCCAGTTCAGCACAAGTGTAATTGTAGCCTTAGCTCCACCTGGATGTCAGTATTTCAACTGAGTCTTTTTTCAACATTTTCCCTCTTTCAGCTTAAACTACAATATTAAACATTAATTATTTTCTGTAAGTGGTGAAGTGCAGACTGCCTTTTGTCCACAGCATCCAAAAGACTTTGTTGGATCCCTTTAATAGTGTGCTGTCCACATTTTCAGTAGCATAGTCTTTTACCTGAGGTTCAAATGCCCTGGTATGGCACACCAGACTGCACTGGAAAAATACGAGTATTAGCTGAAGACGAAAGCTTCTGTGGATGTATTTTTGTTGGTCAACACTCTTCAGTGAGACAACTGTCAACCTATCTTTGGTTCCTGCAAAATATTTCATATCCCCACATTTTTATCTGCCTGTCATCAATTTTCTGTGGTTATAGTATCCTAATAGATCAGTCTTTGAGTGGGCAACAGATGGCAAATGGGGTAGAATCTAGTGAAAAATGTAATCATGCTAATCACTTACTATAGCTCTTTAAGAATTGGTGGGTGAGGAGGAGCTGGGATTATCTTAATGGCTTTGACCTTGATTATGTTAATTTTAATCTACCTGTTCCCATTACATATACAAAAGATTCAGTCTCACTTTTCTTGACCTGGCACTCATGGTTTAGCTTTAATCCAGATGCTCTGAGTGTTCGATTTGACATTCAGATGTTCCTCTTTTTACTTCCTATCCACAATTCTGTTACCTGTTACGACTACCACTCCTTTGTATCCTGCTAGCAGCTCAGTCATTTAGCTCTCTAGAATGGTCCAGCACAGAGGTGATTCCAAATGGGATTCACTGAAAATGAAGGGCCCCATATTCTATTCCGCTAAGCTGCCTGTGTAAAAGACCCTTTACAGTATGAATTAATGACATGTAAGCCAAGTTTAAGGCCCTAGAGTAGTTTAAAGGTTTCTCAGTGCAAATAATAATGAGGTCATAAACATTGTGAAAGTTGCTCTGTTGCTGTGCAGACTTAACTGTCCAAACACAATGGAAGCATCAAGAGAAAACAAGACTTCCAACAATCTGAAGACTTCCAACCAGAGGTGGCTTTTGGGGTAGGCGAAGCAGGCGGCCGCCTAGGGACCCAAGCAGTAAGGGGCCCCGTCACCTACGCCTACCCCAAAAGCCATGTCTGCCTCCTGCTCTGTGGAACACATGGCAGGGGGCCAGAGCCAAGGCTGGAGACAGAACTGGGGGGGAGCATTCCTGTGATGGGGCAAACTTGTGGGGGCCCCCGGCGGGCTGGACAGGCTGGCTCAGAGGCCTGGCTTTGCGTTTCTGCCCTGCACCTGGGCTGGCCGGCTGTTCCACCCCTGGGGGTGGGGTGTGCCAGCCCAGAGGCCCAGCTCTGCATTCCTGCCATGCCCCTTGCCTTTGGCAGTGGTGGGGTTGGGGCCCCCAGCAGGGCACCGGGTCCAGTTTTGGGTCCCCTGACAGGGTGCCAAAGCTACAGAGTAGGCTGGCCATGAACAGCCAGGGCCGTGGGGGTTCTCAGTGCCAGCTGCAGGGATCCGGGGCTGTATGGGCCCCGGGTGGAGTACTGAGGGCACAGGAGGGGACCCAGAGTGCCGTAGCCGCAGGGGTGGGTTGGCTGGGGCAATAGTGGGGCAGACGGGGCCGGCTGCAGGTATCTGGGGCCGTGGGGGACCCGGGAGGAACGCTGGAGCTGTGGGGAGGGGCGGGGCTGTGTAGGGGGTTTTGGAGTCCTGGGGGACACACTGAGGCCATGGGGGGGCAGACAGGGAGCCCTGTAGGAGGCCCCCCCAAGGGGCCTTTGCCTAGGGCCCCAGATAAGCTAAAGCCGCCTCTGCTTCCAACGGGGGTGTGTGTGTATGTGTGTCTGTGTGTGTGAGAGAGAGAGAAAGAGAGACAGACACTGGTCTAGCTCCTCAGCTGGTGTAAATCAGGATAGCTTCATAGAAATCAATGGTGTCACACTCATTCTCACTCATTGAGGATCATGTCTTAATTCTCTTACTCTTTGTTGCCACAGAAACCATTGGTGCCTGCCAATCAGTTGGCTCAGGAACTGCCTCTACTATGCCTAAATTTTTCATCTCATTACCTCTTTATCCATTTTTAGAAGCAGTGGTCAGGATATCCTGAGAAGTGCAGAAGTGCTTCAGAGAATAGCATTAGTCTTATTAAACTCATATTAAGCAACTAATGCTCCCAGCAATATCTCGATTTCCTTTCTCCATTTGGCACATGAGACCTTTTTTTTAGATAGCAGCCCTCTATCCAGCACACTGTTCCCACGAAGATGCTAGAGTGACTTCCTTCCCACCGTATTTTGTCTCTGCCATTAACCTTCCTAGACATTGTGTCTTCTCTCTGGGGATGTATAACTTAGTACTCTGGGGATGTATAACTTAGCTACTACAGGATCTAGCTGTATTTAGTATGCTCTGGTATGTTTTCTGGGGCACTTTAACGACATCTTCACCTTGATCAGTCTTAAACGCCTCTGTCCTGTGGTATATAGAGTTCCAAATGCCATAGCATATCAGTGCCCTCTTCATGTGTATTCCACCTTCAGAAGGATCTCAATGGTGCTCTACTGTGCTTTTGGCAACTACTTTGTTCAGTATAACAGGTGTCCTCAAAGCAGCTGGATATTTTGCATTCCCTGCCTCTTTTATTGTTCGTTGTGCCCCTCCCCGCCCCCCAGTTATCCTTGTGACTTCATATCATGCCTGCTTTTATTTCCCAAATACCAGCATTTTGCATTTCTGGAACACCAGTAATAATCCCTGCTATCATTCTTGATTGTTTTTAGTTATCTTCCCTTCCACCATAGTGCTCAACCAGCTCATCCAAGGTTCTAATAAATACCTGAATGACCTCCCCACTGTTCTGGCCATGCTGGCATGCGTGTGCCTTCTTGATCCTGCACCTTGGGAGAAAGTACTCATCAAACTATCTTTATCATGACATTGTCATTTTCCTGGCCCTCTTCCTCCAGTGCAAGCACCTTATTGTTATATTCATCCTCTTTCCTCACTGCTTCGAAGACCAAGTTAACTTGCATTTCATTGGTTCCCTTGTGTCAGCATGGTTGAAACCCCGCACCTGTAAAAGTGTTCTTTCCATTCAGGCTGGAGTCAAAAGCTCTGGGAAGTCTGGTTATGTGGCACGTTGCGTGGCAGAGAGTTGCCATTTCTGAAATCCTTCAGTTGTGGCAGGTTTTGAATGGCATCTAACCCAATTTCACAACATATGCAATAAATCTTCTTCTGGTTCTTCCATTAGCTAGCACGGCACAGATCTGGCTAGCAACTTACCTAGGGAAAACTACAGCCAAGGAAAGGGATCTTCGTGGAATTTACATAGTGGGACCCCTCTGTTCAAGAGAAGGGTAATTGTAGTCTTACACTCCCCCTAGTGGCCAGGATGCCAGTGCTTTGACTTGCAGCCTTACTCATCCACCATATTATATCTGGATCAAATACATCCTTGTTCTTTTACCTGCACATGAGTGAGACCTATCTCACCCACTGAATAACAGCAGCAAGTGTTTTAGCTGCCCAGTTCAGGAATTTGTGCATAGTCGGACAGAGTACAATTTCCTGGCACATGTATAAGATGTAATAGGAGCAAAAGGTGAGGCAGGGGAGAGCAGATCACCTAGTCTCTTCCGGGCCCTCTACTGCAGCAGCCTCTCCATCTGTTCCTATGTTAGGGAACAGAGAAGAGAAGATCTCACAGTGGGAATTCACTTATTATTTTTTGTTGCCATTACAGCAGTGCCTGTGGTCACCAATTTGGGATCAATCAAAACATTCTGATCTGACAAAATCAAAAGGAAGTATTTTGATTTTTTTAAAATGCAATAGTCTATAAGACTATGTCTACCCTTGTTCAAATAAGTCGACATTGCTAAGTCGACTTAATAAAGTTGACTTTAAGTCGACTTTGTTAAGTTGACTCAGCACGTCCTTGCCAAATCAACTTAGAGCGTCCACACTGGACGCCTAAGTCAACTTGTAGGGACTAGGTGAACCTGGGAGTGGTGCATGGTGGGAAGCGGGGTACCCAAGAACTGCCCCCCTTCCTTGGGCACCCCTTCAAAAGTGCCAGGGAGCTCAGCATTTTCCCCATTGTACCAAAGTACATGGGGGCTGAGCAGGACAGGGATAGGGGCAGGGTATAGGAGCGGGGTGGGCAGGGCTGTGTCCTGCCCTGTGGGTGGGCACACCAGGCTCTGGCTGTGCTAGGCACCCTGGGAGGGAGGTCAGTGGGGGAGCCCTGGGGACCCTTAAAGTCGACTTAGGGGTAAGCCATGTCTACACTGACTTAAGTCGACTTAATAAAGGTTTTATTAAGTCGACTTTAAAACTAGGTTTTATTAAATCGACTTTAAATTTCCTTAAGTCAACTTAAGCAGTAGCTAAGTTGACTTAAGGAAACTGTAGTGTAGACACAGATTAAATTAAGTCAACTTAAGCAGGCTTAAGTCGACTTAATTTACAAGTGTAGACGCAACCTAACAGAGTACAGGTTTTTAAAGGTCAAACCAAAGTGATTTCAGAACAAAAGCAAATTTTTATCCTTGCAGAAATGTCAAAACGGGACACTTCAATAGTGTCAGAACTAATTTTTCCAGATTTTTGTCCAAAATTAAACTCCTGAAAAATCAACACAATTTTGCAATGTATTTTGATTTCAGTGAACTGCATTTTCTGTCGGAAAAGGGTTCTACTGAAATTTTTCCACCCATCCTTAAATGAAATAGTACAATATGCATGAGAATGAATGCCTTAGTAAAGCTTGATTGGGCAATTCCATTCTCCCTTTTTCATAATACTGGAACAAGGGGGCATCCAATGAAGCTAAAAAGTGGTACATTTAAAGCTGATAAAAAGGAAATACTTTTCTCACACAAGGCACAAATGGCCTGTGGAACTCACTGCCACTAGATCTAATTGAGGCCAACAGCATAGTAAGAGTTAAACAAGGATTGAATATTTATATGATTCCTAAGTTTACAACAGTAAAGATTTCTTTTTAAAAAAAAAATAGGAGAATTAAAAGCACAAAACCAACCTCAAACCATTCAGAGTTAGGAGAAAACTTTCCCTGAGGACAGGTTATTCTATATCTCTCCAGTGCATGGGTCCTGAAACTTTGTCTGAAGTAACTGCTATTGGCCATTCATTATTGGAAACAGGATACAGGATGAGGCAGACCATTGGTCCGATCCAACATGGCAATTCCAATGTTCTGTGCTATGAACCATGGGATCGTTAATGTTTATGTAGAGCAGATTGGCCCTTAGTTTTAAGACCTCATTGAAAACCTGCCTTATAGCAAACCACATTACATATTCCTCACTTTTCTGGAGAAAGTCAGGTGCCCTCTGAACCAACTCCTGCAGGTGGTTTTGATGGACACATATGTTTACAGTTGGTTGATGTTCTCTCCTGTCTTTCCCCTTGGAGCTAAGTTCCTGGTAGAGACTCTTCTCCATGGGCACATAGTCCATCCGGTCTGGATAGAGTAGTTGCTGGCCATTGCAAAAGTGGGATTTGGGAGTGGATGAGGAATGGGAAGCGGGGGGAGAGGGGAGGGCGGGAAGCAGAGGTATTTTTAAGACACTGATTTAGAGGGCTATTAAAAATGCTGCCCACATAGCCTTTTAACCCTCAAAGATATCAGATAACTTTTTTCCAGCTGCGAGATGAAGTGGCTCTCATTATCTGTGAAGGTCTGTATCATATTGGAATCTGCCAGTGCAGGTCGGAGAGTCCATGGTACTCTGGTCCCAGCTCCGGCACTGAATTACATTTCCCAAGCACAATGGCTGCAGAATGGGTGGGTGCTTTGTCATTTAAACTGCATAAAGAGGCAGAAATTGATTTTTATTGTGGATCTTCATATCTAATAAAGCACTGAGGGGCTCTTTTCTTCTCCGATTGAATGGCCATTGAATGCTTTCAATCTAGGTCTGTGTTTCATGCCTGAACTGAATAGTGGCAGGAGGAAAATAGATGGAAGAAAAGAGGCCAAGTCACTTTCCAGACTGAAAAGGATACAGCAGAGAAATAAATACAAAAAAATAAAATAAAGTAAAGTGAAATGAATCAGAAAAGCATTTAAGTGGAAAAAGGAACTTTCTTGATGCTAAGGAAAAAATGCTTTTTGAGATTTGCGTGCGTGTGTGAGGGCAGGTATGACGGTGTCAGCAAATGGATGCATGTGGATGTGTGTTGACAGGAAAACATGTTGCACTTTGAAAGCGTGATTCTAAGAGCCTGGCATTACCTAGCTTAAAACTTTTTAGTAATTATTGTTTTGATGTCAAGATCCTATTTTCAGTACCGAAAAGAAAATAATAATGATTACTTTAAATCTTCTCAATATGTATGCATCCACAACAAAGCTAGGATTTCGTTGGATTGCTATTTTAAATGATAGCACTGTAGGAGCATGGATTGCACAGGTGATTGGATAATGGGAGTACACATTTTTGCTCTGGATTAAACTGCAATAAAACTGGTGCGATTCATTTGAAATCAGTTTACAGCAGTGAACTTTTGTTTTAAGATAAGGAGACTTAAACTTTTCAGTATCTGGTTCATCAGGTCCTCCCAAATCAACAAGGACCAAGCAACATTAATATTTATTGGCTTTTCGGGGACCCTTTTGAAATGCATTGCTCATTTCATTCCAGTTCCCAGTGGACAGATGTTTTGCTACAAAAAAAAAAAAAAAAAAAGACCGCTGCAGATATCATTAATTGGTGCTGTTGTTGGCAGTCTGCTCAAAGTCTTAAAAGGAATGAATGAATAGATTGATTTTTCCTGTAACATTATAGGCAGGCATCAGAAGGTGCTATTACAGCCAGCTTTAGAAATTACGCTTAACTGACTGTATGAGTTGTTGGATCATGGAGAGGTGCTTATTGTCAGCAGTGATGCACTTCTAGCAAGCACTGTGGGAAACAGGATTGGAATTCAAAATGATCTTGATAAATTGGAGAACTGGTATGAAATCAATGCATTGCAACTTATTGAAAACAAGCACAAAGTACAGGGCTGGATCGTCGGCTAGGCCTGGGCGGGAGGTGGAGGAGGGGGTAGGGACCCTGCTGGTGCTAGGGGAACAGAGTCCTGGGGCCAGAGGCTGTGCTCCGCAACACTCCCACCCATCCCAGGAGGCAGACCAGTTGGCCCGGGGACTGGATGGGAGTGCTGTGAAGCACGGCCTTTGATCCCAAGGCCCCGCCCCAATGCTGTTCTGCCCCCAAGCCACTGTAGTGACCGGGGTGGGGAGGGCATGAAAGTGGACAGCCTGGGGCGTCTTAATCCAGCCCTGGCAAAGTACCACAGTTAGGAAGGAAAAATCAAATGCACCAACACAATATGGGAAATAAGTGGCTAAGCAGGGGTACTGCAGAAAAAGATCTAGGAGTTACAACAAATCACGAATTGAGAGAGTTAACAAAGTAATGCAGTTCAAAAAAGGCAATGTCATTCTGGGCTGTATTAACAGGACCGTTGCATGTAAGACGCAGGAGGTAATTGTTTCTTTCTTCTTTATACGGGTGAGATCTCTGTTGGAATACTGTGTCCAGTTTAGGGCACCACACTTTTAAAAAGATGTGAACAAATCTGGAGGGAGTCCAGAGGTGAGCAATAAAATGATAAGAGGATTAGAAAACAAGACTTATGACAGAATAATTGGCCATGTTTAGTCTAAAAGAGAGAAGACTGAGGGGGGATGTGATACCAATCTTTAAATATGTAAAACATTGTTATAAAGCAGAAGGTGATCAATTGTTCTCTGTATCCACTGAGGGGAGGACAAGAAGGAATTGGCTTAATGTGCAGTAAGGGAGATTTTGGCTGGATATTATGAAAAACTTTCTAGCTATAACAGAAGTTAAGCACTGAAACAGGGAACATAAGGATGTTGTGTAATCCCAATCACTGGAGGTTTTTAAGAACGGGTTAGAACAGCGTTTCCCAAACTAATTTGGCCCTGGAACACTTTTGGGCTTGGAATATATTGACGGAACACATACATGCTGGGCCAGGGAGAGGGGTGGGGAGAAGTTTCATATAAAATAATTGCCGCACATATTGCTCAAAAGTTGATTTAAAGGAGTTAGGAGTTTGGGGGTATCTTTTATTTTACAAAGAACCTTTCTGACACACGTCATTTCATATTTAATATTTCAGAAGGAAAAATATTACTAGCATCAAACATTTTTCATGGAACACTTATTCACATTGCACAGAACACCAGTGTTCCATGGAACACAGTTTGGGAAATGCTGCCTTAGAAAAAACACTTGTCAGGGAAGGTCTAAATATATTGAATCCTGTCTCAGTGCAAAGGGATGGACTAGATGACCTTTTGAGGTCCCTTCCAATCCTATATTTCTGTGATTCTATATTGGTTTCTATTGGTTCTAAAAAGTGGTGAAGAATAAAGCTGTGTTGTCCAGATATACTATTACTATCTATGGGAGAAAACAGCACAGTTTGTCCAGTCACTACCAGAAATCTAGAGAAAGCTGTCTAAAGCACTGATTACCGAAGGTCAATTAATCACTAAGGAAACTGTGAGAGCATGCTTCAACATTTCCAAAGCAGCATCTGGAGCTGTAACATCTATATTTACTTTGAGGTAACACTTGTGATTACGTTCCTGTGGCCTGCGTCCAGAAAGGAGCCCAACTAGACAGTCACTCATTTGATGATGAGCATCTGTTTAGCTCTAGGACAGATGAGATTCTAGAGACATTATGTCTGTGGCAATATCTCTGTGATTTCTCAAGGAGATATTTGGGAAACATTTTGTTACCAGAGACAGCTGATCATAGCCTATGCTTCCTATTAATTTTGAAGGGAGAAATAATAACATCGGTTCCCCATGAGCAGATATACAAACCTTAAGTTAAAAGGAAACCTTCAGCATCATTTTCCTCTGCACTGGCTTTTTAGCTTCAGGTTGGACTGGGCACCTGAGAAACCCCAACCCCTTTAGAATCTGTTTGCGGCCTCTGCTTCATTTGGAAACCAACTCTCCCATGTCTTAGATACCTGGAATTCTGTCACTACAGGTCAGCTTATTCTGGAGACTGTCCAGCAAGGTTGCTCCATTCAATGCAACAGTATTTTTCCACTCAACATCCCTTCCCCATCCCTTGGTAAGGATCCATCTCTGTACAGGAGTTCCTGCAGAGAATTTCTTCCCAATTGTCTGGCTGCTGGGTCTTGCCCACACGCTCAGGGTCTAACTCAGGGACAGTCAGTAGGCAGGTCATAGGCCATCTGGAACACTAGACACTTTTGAACAGACCATGAAATCTTTTTATTTACTTCTTATTGTTACTACTATTAATTATTTATTTTACCCTCTCATTCTCTCATAATGCAAACTACAATACATTATACTGTGAATTAATGATTCGCTGGTTCTCCAATGGAGGGGATATTTGTTTAATTTGAATTGTCATCAGTTTCTGCCAAGAAAAAAACAAGATTATGTTCTTTTTCTAAAAAAAAATTATGCTTTCCACTGTAATTCATAGGCTCATTTGTACTGCTGAGAGCTGTGGTTTCACCTTCGGTTGTTTTGGCATTTAATGGCACTGTGTTTAAATATGGCAGCAAAAATACGGAATGTTTGCACCAAAAACCATTGATTCAAAGAAGAGAGGACTGACGCTGCCAGTTTCATTTTGCTATAGTGTCAAAAGGCTCAACTGGTATGATTAATTTGTACAGAGACCATCTGTTGTTAAAACTGGGAATATCAAATAGACTACAAAGCAAAGCACATGGATTTTGACCACAAATATCCATTGGGCTCCCATTTAAGATCAGACAAGATTGCTAGAGCCTTGCGCAGATAGAAATATGTGGATCCACACCCCTTCTGCATTTACAATAAATGGTCCAAAAATATAATGCAGATATCCGTGGATTTGCAGGGCTCTAAAGACTGTTACACTAAAGGATAGCTATTTTCAGAACACAGATGGAAAAGGCAACTGAAGCTTCACTGAAGTGTGTGTAGGTAAGGGCAAAGCACAGGAAACCTTTTAAAGATGCAGACATTATTAAGCAGTGTATGGTTACTATAGCTGAAACCCTTTTTGCAAAGAAAGTTGTCGTTCATGCCTTCAGACAACTGCAGTTCTCAGCCATAACACCTGTTAGCTGCACTGAGATGATGGCGCAAGACATTTTCAAGAAGCTGTGTGAGAAAATGGTAAATGGCAGTGAATGTATCTGGTGATATCTGGGACAAAGCTCAGCTAAGAGTGTATATCTGATTTTTCGATGGAGAGAAATTTTTGGAGTAATTGTTGTCTCTTATAACACATAACAATCACATGATGGGTAAGGATGTGTTTAATTCTGTTCAAACTTTTTTCGCCTAATAAAGGTTTTGAAATGACTCAGCTTGTGTCAATTACGACAGGTGGCGCTCCTCACATGATCAGTATTCACTAAGGGCTTGTGAAACATCTGCAAGATCCAAACCCCAATTTGATTTCCTATCACCATGTAATCTCCCTAGCAATATTTTGTGCAATGCTTAGTGATAAGTATGCTAATGTAATGTCAATGGTGATTAAACGTGTCAGCTTCCTTCAGTCCAAGACACAGCAACAGAGACAGCTTAAAATCTTTCTTTCAAAAGTATCTACTGATTATGACATGACCTGTTGGTTCATAATGGCGTCAGCTGGCTGAGCTGAGGGCAAGTATTAAGAAGGCTGTGGGAAATTTGAGTTCATGTGGAAGAATATCTATATAAAATTTCAGGGAAACAGGCAGAAGAGCTACATGCATTTTTTGAGGGATGCTGAAAATAAGAGCACCCTGGCTTTCCTTGTTGACTTGATAGACAAATGATTTCAGCTGAAGGCTACCTTGGCAAAATCACAAATCACTTCATTTCAAGACAAACTCTGTCTCTTCAAAATGATCTGACAACTGGGGAGATGCTGTTTTTCCCGATGCTGCTATGTTGCCGGGACACTGCAGAGGTGAATCAGATGGCACCATCTCTGCACAGCCTTCTTCAAAATTTCCAGCAGAGCATCCAAGAATTTAAAATCATTTATGACATCTTGTTTGTAAGAAATGCATTCGTGGTACAATCAAATGGCACTTGTTGCAATCAAGCAAAAAGATCCTTTCCAGATGTTAAAAAATCAAAACTACAGTCAGAGCTTACCTACTTACAGAGGGATGAAGTGCTTATGGTGCGGAACACTGAAAATACGTCTGAAACTTTTTGGACACCCCTAGTGCTAGTCTCCAAGTAGCTACACTTTAGGAATGCGGCATTTAACATCTTTACTAATTTTGGCTCAACATACATGTGTAAGTCAGCATTCTCAACAATGAACAATATTGCATTGCATTGCTCCATTTTTAACTGATAATCATCTGTGCAATTGCCTCTCTCTTGCCTTGACTGAACTCTCTCCAAACTCAGAGGCCCTTGTCAAGCAGAGGGGTTGTCACTTTACACACTGTTAGTGAGTATTAATATTATGCACTAGTTATGCAAATTTTATTTAAAATTACATTTTCAGTAGTGACACTTCAATTTTAACAAGTATTTCATAGTAATAATTCATGATTCTTTTGCTTAATACACGTGTGGGTGGGCATATATTTGTTATTGGAAATACTTGAATCATAAAGTTAGGACAGAGTTAATGCGTACTAAGTATTATTTTCTTTTAAGCTCTAATGCTAATATTAAATAAGCCACAAAAGACTTGAAATTTTTCTTTCTTTCTTTTTCTTTCTTTCTTTCTTTCTTTCTTTCTTTCTACAATAATTTTATTTGACAAAACCAAAGATGATAATCTTCGTAAACTCAAAACAAATTCAAAACTTAAAACAGTTGTCTGAAAGTGTTTTAATGCTAATATTTGCATCTATTTGACATTTTATCTATGTACTTTCTCATAGTCTGATAGAATTTATTACATCCTTCTTACAGGTTATTTTTTGGTTATACAGTAGCTTGATTTTACTTTTCATTTAATGCACTAAAAATATAAGCAATAGAATATATTACTAAGGCACAACATTGTATGTATTTGTTGAAAAGGGGCACTTGCAATGTGAAAAATATTTCTCTGAAGTCTGGATCTTGATCAAGAAATAGGGACTTTAACAAAAAATAATTGATTACCCCTGATCAAACTGATTGTTGTGTGTGGGATCAAGGAAGAATTTTCCCCAGGGTCAGATTGGCAGAGACCTTGGGGGTGGGGTTGGGAGTTGCCTTCCTTTGCAGAATCTTTCATGGGTCCCTTCAGGATTAAACTAGTTTAAATTGTGGAGTCTCTGTAACTTGTAGCCTGATTTTCCAAATATTTACTATGTTGATTTATTAAATTGTTACAGAAGTAGGTTCTAGTCCGAATCTGACCACAGATGAAATTACATAACTAAGGACTTCCCCGAGAAACAATTAGAGTTACAAGAATTCTTAAGATATTTTATAACAATTCTCTATTGCCAAAAGCATGAGGCATAAAATTGGTAAGAGTATTAATTGGCAAATATACAGTGCACTATATCTAAGAAGTCTTATACAATTGATTACATGTTAAAACAAGTTATGTAGTCTATGAAACAATTTACAAGTTACTTATACTTACACTCCCTTAGGGTAAAGATATTGAGATGAGGCATGCAGGCTCTAATAACCTTAACAAACTTAACTAAATTAAAATAATAAAGCAAAGAATAAGCTGTAGGTCTTTAAAGATTCTTGGCTCGAGCAAAATGACTTCAGAGTGAAAGATATGGAAGCTTCATAGCTTACCAAATTCTAGAGGTTTAAATACCTTTTTCTTATACGTTACAGACTCTATACCTTTATACCCCTCTAAAAATAAACTAAATGAGTTCATTCTTCCTTACCCAAGTATGGGTCTTCACCCCAGAAATTTTCAGGGTACCTTTTAGATTATTGGTTAAAGGGTTCATGTGTATAATTGATGTGTTTTCCCTACCAAAATATTCTATGTCACCTTTCCCCTTTCTTGTTTACAAATTTTGTGGGTTTTGCGGTGTTCTATTGAAATGTCAAATGTCTCACCTAAAGTTGTTATTCACCTTTAACCTATATCATATTAGGATCAAAAATATGCTGATTGAAGTGAAAACAAGATCCACCCTGATATTTTTAACTTCCCAGCCACACCTACTTTGCAAAGCTGTTGCATACAGACTCATCTTGGAAATTCTTACAATGAGGCATGTATGTCTCTTGCATTTCAGCTACTAATATAGAAGTTATGCTAACTTGCCTACTTATACTAAATATTCTTTTATAAAAATTAGGATTTCTTAAATTTATAAGGAAAGATATACATGTATGGGATGAGATATATGCATACACACCAAGCATACGTATAAGCAAAGACTACAAATCCCCCCCTTTGATGGGATGGTTTGTAAAAATAAACCCCATCACATAAATGAAAATCAGGTTTAGTTTGTTTATTGTTTGGGCTTTCTTTATGCGATAATAATATTTTCAATGGCAAATTTAATGGTGAAATATAAACCAGAAATGTTAGGGTATTTTGAATAATCAAATCCTGATAATCTGGGTTAGATGAAATTATTGTAATGTTTTCAAAATTAGGAATCGGAGAGATTGCTTGTTTCCCTATTAAAGTCGATTGTTTTGGAATAAAACAGAAATTTGGATTTGTGACCGGGCACTCCATGGGACCATAGTGATAAATTTTCTGGTTAGTTACCACACAAAATTCACTGTTTTCAGCATATCGCATCTTTTCCATTGGCATGTTCCGTTTTGTTAACTTTACTAGACATAATGAAGAATCATTGCATGTCTCTCCCTGTAATCCACACATCACAGTGTTTGTCTCAAACACAGTACATCTACAGATGTACTGAAACCCTTTTTCAGGGCAACAGGCCATCCGTGGGACTTTACAAGTTTGAGTTGGAGTGTGATAGACCACTAAGGGAGGCACATTGGGTGTGTCTACACTGGGAATTTAGGTCGATTTAAGGAGGCTTAAGTTGACCTAAACAAAGCCACGTCCACACTGGACTTTTATTAAGTCAACTTAAGCATTTCCTTAAGTTGACGTAAGAAAAACTTAAGTTGACTTAATAAAACCTCATTTTAGGTCGACTTAAACCTTAAATCGACTCCTTAAATTGACTTAAAGCCAGTGTGGACAGGGATTAGCGCCTAAGTCAATGTTATTAAGTCAACTTAAAGTGATAAGTCGACTTAATAAGGTCGACAAGGGGCTATGTCTACACTAGAAAAGTTAATTCAACTTTGTTAAGTCGACTTAACAAAGTTGAATTAACTTTTCTAGTGTAGACATAGCCATTAAGCCTTTCTCGATAGATGCCATCTTCCAGGTATCCTAAAGACCAGGCTGCTGCCAATTTCTAAACACCTCCTTGTCTGGGTCAAACACTGGTAATGATATAGTGAATGAAACATACAAGGACCATGCCTTTGTACAGTCTTTTTAAAAAAATACAACTATCCCAATTAGAGTGCGGAGTCACAAACCCTATTCGTCTAATTGTCCCTAATGAAACATGAGGACACAGTTTTAAACACAAGGGCTATGCCTACACTTACAAAAGTTAGTTCGAATTAGTTAATTCAAACTAACTAACTCGAACTAATTTTAGTTAGTTCGAATTAACTTAAATGGAACTAGCATGGCCCCACTAGAATGCTAGTTTGAACTAGCCATGTCCATGCAGAGCAATTGCTTCGTTCGAATTAGTCAGTTGCATGAAGGTCAATCTGCTGATTAGTTCGAACTAAGCAGTTAGTTCGAACTAATATGGCCAGATTGATTTCATTCAAACTAACTATTTCAAATTAAGGGTTAGTTCGAACTAAGCAATCGAATTTATTAGTTTGAATTAAGAAAGCCCTTAATTCGAACTAATGAAAGCCTATTGTGGCCAAGGCTTAAGTTAGTTCGAACGAAGCTTCCTTAATTTGAACTAAGTTGCAAGTGTAGACATAGCCAACGATCATTCCATTCCTGACTTTTGAAAACATTTTTGACAATATCAATTTAATAATTGTTCATCTTTAATTAAATCTGGAATCTTTTCTAACTTTAAAGTTTGCGAGTGATTTTAGTTTGCATCAGTTAATCATAATCATGGTCATAATTAATAACTGGGTCTCTAACCTTGAGTTCGAAAACAGCATTTATAACATATTTCTTGTTTTGTTTAGTTTGAAATGATGCTATAATGGTTACCTCATAATGTCCTTCATTCTCATATTCAACCTTGTATAAAGTTAAACTTCCTCCAAATTTAGAATTAGTACATTTAGCTTTGTTCTCCCAAGTTCCATAGGCCATTCCATTCTGCAAGGAGGTAGAGTTAGAGATATAAGATTTACAATCTCCCCTCTTTGAGTCACTAATTAGGGGTGAGACTTTAAATCAACTACTGGAGGGTAATGTAGTTTACTTCAGCTACTTTGTATTTAAACGTTACAATATGAATGACCATGTTAGCGCTTACAGCATCTACCAAATGAATAAATGAGTCCACAGAAGCATTTTCTTTCAGACTGTGGTGCATTTCCAGAGTGACTCGGGTGCCCATATTAACTACAAGAATTTGTTCAAGTCTTTTCTTTGATACATCTCGCTTTATATGATCGATTAATTGAGGGTGTGGTTCCAATTCTTGATTTCTACTCATTCCCAGATTAATAAAGATGGAAAAGTTCAAGAACAACAGTGTCCATTTCATCATGGTGAACTGCTGGGCTCGAGTACTTCTGATTCCACGAATGTGAATCCCCTAGCTCTTGAGAAGGAAGTGGCTCTTGAGACCTGGATGATCGATACAACTTTAACTGATTAGCATGATAGATTTTATCGATATTCCACTTTCCTCCTGTCAACCTAATTTTGTACACAACTGGACCGAGTTTGTCAATAATTTGAAAAGTTCCAATCCATTGATTACACAGCCCATGTTCTGGTGCTTTGTAAGTTAACAGCATCACCAGATCTCCCACCTTCCAAGTGTTCTCTCTTTGGTAGTTGTCAAAATAGGCTTTAGCCTTACATCTTGATTTTCCCAATTTGACAGCTACCTGCATATGAATCTGAATGGAATTAGTTGGCAAATTTTGCAGGTAAGTATCTAATCTGATCCCCTCTAATTGAGTGCCACTGGTGTGCCAAATTAAATGTTCTGGCAACCGTATATTTCGTCCCATCATTACTTCAAATGGTGTTTTATCTGTGGACACTGCAAGATTAATGGCATAAGAGTGTCCCAATTATGTCCATTAGCATCTACCAGTTTCCTCAACATGATTTTTATAGTTCAATTGATTCTTTCTACCATCCCTGAAGACTGTGGCCTATATGGGATATGTAGGTTTTGAGGAATTCCCATAAATTTGAGATAGTTCTTAAAGTACTGTCCAGTAAAATGTAATCCCTGATCTGATTCAACTTTTGCAGGGATCCCCCATCGAGAGAAGACTTGTTCTATTAAGACTTTGGCTGTGGCCTTTGCAGTATTGGTCTTTAGAGGAGATGCCTCTACCCATTTTGAAAAAAGATCAATGATCTCTAAGAGATATTGGTTACTTCTTTGCATTTTAGGTAAGGGTCCAATAAAGTAAAGTTGTAAAGGCCCCTCAGATACTTGCCATTTCAATGGTGCATTTCTTTTGGAAGAGGAAAGATTAACTTGAGCATATGTCAAGCAATTTTCACAATACTGCTGTACATCCGTTCTCAAGACCGGCCACCATCCAACAGACGCTAGGTGTTGGAAAGTTTTGTCCACTCCTTGATGTCCTCCTGTAGCAGTATCATGAAACAGATACATTATTTCCCTTCTACAAAAATAGTAACTGCCAGACACCCACAATTATACTTATACTTAGCAAATATATTTCTATGTTTATAAAGTAATGCTTGCAATTCAGGTTCATCTACATGCTTTGCCACCAGTGTATTCAAATCACATCCTGGTTCTGATTTTTCCACTGGAGTCATCATTCTGCATGCAAGCACAGCCTTTAAAATGGAATTATTTGGAAGCTCTGTAACACATAACAGGTGGTTAGCCAAATCAATGACATATCCCTGTTTATATAAGAAATTTACTCCCAATAGATTATATTTGGGATTTTTCAATGTTACCAAAGCAAAAACATGAAACTCTTGTAGATGACCTATTTGCATTTTGAGTGGTCTGGAAAGTGTAGTCATAATTTTACCTTTTATGAAAGTTGTCAGTGTCCTCCTAGGCCTGTAGATGAGAGAGAATACTCAAGATCCTTTACATGAAGTATACAGATTGCTGCCCCACTATCACTAAGAAAATTTATGCGGCGGCTCCTCACCACTGCTAATACCGTACACCATCCAGTGGCATTCCTTCTTAGAGGGGCCAGCACTCTCATTGGGACCTGTTGGTGTTAAGCTGGATAATATGCAGACTGAAAACCTGCCAACTCATCATCAGCTGTTTTCTCCATCCCTGCTGCAGGAAAAGAGGAGAAAGAATCAACAGGAACTATAGGCTGGTGTGTCGGACTCTGGTTTGTCTCACACAGTTCAGCCACACATCTCATTTGGAACTGGAAGGATGTAATAAGGCAGTAAAGATGAATAACCAAATACAGTGCAGAGTTAAATGTAACCTACTAAAAAAATAAAGGCAAAGTTTTGAAAAAAGGTTTGACAAGGTAAAGAAACTGTTTCTACGCTTTTTTCATTCAAATTAAAATCATGGTTAAAAGCAGCATTTTTCTTCTCCACGGGAAACTTTCAAAGCTATATTAAGTCAATGTTCAGTTAGAAACTTTTGAAAAAATAATCATAATGTTTTGTTCAGAGTTAAAAACATTTCGGAGTATGAACAACTTCCATTCCTGAGGTGTTTGTAACTCTGAGGATATACTAGACATCTATTTGCCCTGTTTATGGCACTCATCTACTCTATCGGGGCCACATTTTTAAGGTATTTAGATGTCTAAAGATGCAGATAAGCATTGAGTGGGATTTTCAAAAGCACCTAAGCAGGTTAGTTGCCTAACTCCCATTGATGTCAATGAGAGATTGATGTGTCACCTACTTACATATTTTGAACATTTTATTTTAGATGCATTCCTTCTTGACTAGGGAGGGCAGGTCTCCTGTGTGTGTTCTCCCCAATTCCTCTAAATCAGAGTTCTCAGAATAATAGATCAGGGCAAAGTTATTCTGATTATTCCAGCTAGTAATTCTTTAAAATCTTTACCATGATTGTGGAGAGCTGGGTGGAAACATCTGTTCAATGTGCAGCAACAATCAAAAAAAAGCCAAGATATGAGGTTGTATTCAGAAAGAGAGAATATTATAATGGTATTGTATAACTGCATGATACTACTTCACCTGGAATAATGTGTTCAATTCTGGTCACCCCATCTCAGAATGCAGAAATTGAAAAGGTCTAGAGAAGGGCAAAGGAAATTATTACAGGCATGGAAACCCTTCTATGTGAAGAAAGATTAAAAAGATCGGGGCTATAAGGCTATTTAATTTAGAGAGGATATGAATAAGAGGAAGTACAACAGAAGTGTATAAAGTAATTTGGCATTTGCCAGTTTGTGAAGCCATCATGAAGCAAGTCTGATTTTTGCAAATGTATTTAGTATTCCAAACTGTTTGGCAAACAGTAAAAACAAACACAAGAGATTATTCACAAATGGTCAGAAGGATGGTGTGTGGTGTTTGCAATTCCAGACTTATCACCTAAGTAACACAGTTTTGTTTCTGATCTGGGGCTCAGTCACCGACCCTTTATGAACAAGAGACTTGGCTGATAGAATGCACAGGGCTCTGACTCTCTCAGGGAGATCATGGACTCGCCGTGGAGGGTCTCAATTGTCTAGATCTTTCCCATTTTGAATGGGGCAATATTTTCTGATCATCACTCTTAGTCTTCACTGATCACCACTAAGTCCGTGCCACGTCAATTTTATATCACACTCACTTCTATGGAGACAGAGTCCTATATTCTCTGGCCTTGCTGAGCTATGGATGGTGTAGGACCAAAAGGGTAGTGTGTGGCTTTACATTTGTCTCTCTGCAGTCCTGATGAGCTCCCAGTGTAATTTAGAGCTGCCTATGGTCTTAAAAAACCATTATGGCAGCCAGAGATTGCAAGCCATAAGGGTGTCAGAAATGTCCCTTTCTCTTAGGAACACCTCTGTGCCTGAGATATCATATCCTATGTTACAGATATTTGGGGGGGAAAGTTGGAACCATTTCTTTGTGGAAAAGTCCTATATGGTTTAAGAGGTATGAAGCCAATAGGATTCTGTAGAAATGAAACAGGGGTCCATAGAAATTATTCTAAGCCCTCCAGAATGTAATAGTGATTTAAATAGGAATTTTATAGGAAGGTTACTACTCTCTGTTAAATTCTATAGACCTTTTGCAGAAGATATGATTGGATACTCAAATGAATATGAATCTAAAAATTTGAATGTGACTTCCCAGAAGAAAAAAATGAAGTGGACCTACATGGTTCAGGGTTGAGTGACATTTACAGTACAGAATTCAGATATAGGTGACTTAAAGCAATAATAAGGGAAATCAAAATTGCTTTGCCCAATAGTGTGTTACATAACAACTAAAATGAAATCATAAATGTAAACACTCAACTGCCATTAAATCCAAGGAAACAACTATTGCCAAATTCTTCTTCATTCAGAAAAGGGAAAAAATAGAAAAAGAAGCTGTATGTATGTGTAATGGTGAATCTCACTACCTCATTTATTTGTTCATAGAATTATTGAAGATTAGGGTTGGAAGAGACCTCAGAAGGTCATCCAGTCCAACGCCCTGCTCAAAGCAGGACCAGCTCAAACAAATTCATGGACTGTGGCATAGTGTAAAATGTCTCCAAAATAAGTAAGAAAATCAACCATGGGCATATGACGTGTGGAAGCATTAGGAATATGTGTTTGCCCCCCATTCTCCTGATCTGGTCCTGATTTCTACAGCACTGAAGACGAAAATGCAATATCTGAAAATATTCAAGCAAAATTGGAAGAGAAATTGAGATGTTGCTAACTGTCAGTCATGAACTACAGAACTCATCTTTATTTTGTCACCATTCTGGAAGCCACTTGAACCAAACTTCCGCAAACTAACTGCACTTTTCATGGATTCTGCAGTAAGGCTAAGAATTCATGCTCTATTTTCATCTATGATGATACTGAAGTTCTAAAAGTCTCAATGAGTTTCTATGTCATCGAAGAGTTAAAATGCTGATAGCATCCTTTGACTTGATAACCTGTTTTGTCACATTCTGATCTAGAGACTGGTCCCATCTTCCAGCCATCATAGGATCTTAGAAGATGAGGGTTAGCAGGGACCTCAGGAGGTCATTTAATCCAACCCTCTGTTCAAAGCAGGACCAACTCCAACTAAATCATCTCAGACAGGACTTTGTCAATCTGGGCCTTAAAAAATCTCTAAGGACAAAGACTCCACCACCTCCCTAGGCAACCCATTCCAGTGCTTCACCATCCTCCTAGTGAAAAAGCTTTTCCTAATATCCAACCTTGACCTCCCCCACTGCAACTTCAGACCATTTATCTTAGTTGTCATTTGCTACCACTGAGAATAGCCTAGCACCATTCTCCTCGGAACCCCTTTTCAGGTATTTGAAGCCTGCTATCATATCCTCCCTCACTTTTCTCTTCTGAAGACTAAACAAGCCTAGTTACTTCATCCTCTCCTCATAAGTCATGTGCTCCAGCCCCCTAATCATTTTCATTGCCTCTGCTGGACTCTTTCCAAGTTGTCCACATCCTTTCTGTAGTGGGGGGGGGGACATAATACTGGACATAGTACTCCAAATGAGGCCTCACTAGTGCTGAATAGAGGGGAATAATTACTTCCTTCAATCTGCTGGCAGTGATCCCACTAATGCAGCCCAATATGCCATTAGACTTCCTGGCAATAAAGGCACACATCAACCAACTTCTGAAGAGCCAGAAGGCTATCCAATACTATTTTTAGTCACTGGACAGCACCTTATAACCTGGAAATCCTCCCTGACCAGGAAAATGGACCCGTTGAGGATAGGAGAATGTGGTGGGTAAGTAAGTGAACCTTATAATCATATTCATCAAAGTGCTTTAAAGGGAAACCATCTGTGGTACTCAACTGTCTAGGTGGTGAGGTTAAGAATGAGCTTGGAGTTCTAGCTGAGTGGTAAGTTTTTGTTTTTCATGTTAATCAAAGGAGGAGAAAGGTCTTTCAACCCTTGATAGACTGGTTTGCATCTGAGACCTCACCACCCTGTTTTTTTTCCATTCTTCATCTAAAAGGTCATCACATTTAAAGAGATGATGAGAGCAGGGAAGGAACCAAAGTGCAGCTTTGTAGCAAAGAGGTGACTGAAAACGCTGTGCTGTCCATACCAATAAACAATTGTAATTTCTCTCATGAAGAGCCTGCGGAAAGGAAAAGGAAGGGTGTGGAATGGAGAAATCAAAACTTTACGTTACAGAGAGTTATAGAAATGGCCTGTGTTATCTTCCATGACTTAGGCTATGTACACACTACCATTTTTAACGCGCAATAATCCTCTTCCGCATTAATTCTCCCGTGGCTGTTGTTGCGCGAGATCGCGTACACACTATGCTTGCTCTAACGGAACAAAGCCCCCCCCCTTCTGAGCGCAGTCCTCCAGGAAAGCGAAGGGGATTGTGGGTACGTATCCCAGAGTCCCCAGTATCATCTCCCGTGGTGCATTCCGCTACTGACGCTACCCAGCGGTTGCCAATAGCAACGAGCGCGAATTTCAAATTGAAGCAACCTTCTTCTCGGCACTGCCTTTTCAGAATCGACATGGATTCAGCTGTGATCTTGAATGCTGCCTTCAGCATTGTGAACACAGCCCAGATTCTGTTGCGGTTTGCCTTTGGCTATGATTCGGAGCATGACACGGATGACTCGGTCTCGGATGATGACAGCATTGAAAACCAAACGGACATTCTGATCAGTTTCGCGGACCAGCAACACAGCCTGAACCGCCGTGTTTGGTCCCGGCAGACGAGCACAGACTGGTGGGAACGAATCGTCCTTCAGCTGTGGGATGATGATCAGTGGCAACAGAACTTTAGAATGCGGAAAGCCACATTTATGGAGCTATGCCAGGAGCTTGCCCCTGCCCTTCGATGCAAGGACACGAGGATGAGACCCGCCATGACCGTGGAGAAGCGTGTGGCTATCGCACTTTGGAAACTGGCGACTCCAGACTGCTACCGCTCGGTCGCAAACCAGTTTGGGGTTGGACGCTCGACCGTTGGAGTGGCACTGTCACAAGTATGCAGAGCCATCAACCGTATTCTGCTCAGGAGGATGGTGACCCCGGGAAACGTGAGGGAGATCATCGCAGGATTTAATGAGTTGGGCTTCCCGAACTGTGGGGGTGCAATAGATGGGACTCACATCCCTATTCTCGCTCCCGACCACCTTGCCTCTGAATACATCAACAGGAAAGGATACTTTTCGATGGTTCTACAGGCACTGGTGGACCACCGTGGTCGCTTTATGGACATTAATGCTGGCTGGTCTGGAAAGGTGCACGATGCACGCATCTTTAGAAACTCTGGACTATTCAGAAGGCTACATGCTGGCACATTTTTTCCAGACGAGAAAATAATTGTGGGCGGTGTAGAGATGCCAGTGGTGATACTTGGGGACCCCGCCTACCCACTGATGCCATGGCTCATGAAGCCGTACACCGGGAAGTTGGATCCTGACAAGGAGCGTTTCAATTACCGGTTAAGTAGATGCAGAATGGTTGTGGAGTGTGCCTTTGGCCGTTTAAAAGCGCGCTGGAGAGCGCTGTATGGCAGGCTAGATCTCCACGAGGACAGGATCCCATTAGTTATTTCGGCTTGCTGTGTTCTTCACAATATATGTGAAAGCCGGGGGGAGAGATTCAGGAACTCTTGGACCACTGAGGCACAACGTCTGGAAAATGCCTACCAGCAACCAGACACGAGGGGTATCCGGGGGGCGCAGCTAAGGGCAGTTCGCATAAGGGATGCGTTAAAAAACCATTTTAGTACTGTTGGTTAAAATTGTACCTTTGAATATAGTTACTAACCATTTCCTATATGTTTCAACTGTTAAAAATTAAGCTTTAGAAATTTTGTGTTTTTCCCCTGTAAACATTCATTGAATCAAAAACCGTTAATGTAAAATTAATGAAACAAATAAAGAAAGTCTGATTAAGTTTAACAAGGATTCAACTTTATTTAATTAACATTGATCAAAACTCGGGTTTGAGGGGAGTAGGGACTAAAGGTGGGTGTAGGTGCGGGACTCAACTACATATGTTGGGGGAGGGGTTCTGTTAGGGTTACACCATGGATGTCCATGGTGGTCTAAAAACTGTCTGGGGGGGGGAATGTGGCGTGGATGCACTGAAAGGCATATGAGGCTGATGATGGGGGGTGCGAGCCTGTAGCAGACCGACCATGGTCTTGAGGAGGTTGGTCTGCTCCTGCATGATGCCTATCAGGGCATCCTTCTGCTGCTCTCTCCTCGCACTGCTCTGTCTCCTGTCCTGCCTGCACTGCCTCCTCCATTGCCTTGTCTCCCTCGCAGAAGCCTCATGGAACTGCATGAGCTCCTGGAAGACGTCTTCCTTGCTCCTGCGAGGCCTCCGCCTTATCCTCCTCAGACGCTCAGCTGCAGCTGTAGACTGTCCACCGAAGGTCATTCCTGTTCAGATATGAAAAATGTAGAATGCCGCTATTGTTCTCGCCACGGTCAGGAGCAAATGATGTTGTTCTCCCCACACATTCCTTCAATACACAAGAGGGGACCTATGGGGGGGCGGTAACAGATTTCCCAAAGCTTGGTACGGGTTGCAGAGCTAGTACAACGGAGAGTTGACTATTGCCACACCAAGTTCTGATCCCGTGCCCGAGATGGCTGAAATAGAGGCAGATCTCACACTGCTTAGAGTGCCTCTGCAAGCGAGAATGCATCTCCTTCATGTTGCCGACTTCAAGCCGGGACCTTACGCTGCAGGACTGTGCGCAGCAATGTTGCCCGCAGGAGTGCTTGCGAGTCTGAAAGGAAGAGTGTCCCTGAATGGTGGAGTGCAAAGGAATGCTCTACCATGTAATCTCAAGAGAAGACTCTGGAAATATTTGGATGACGCGTTCAGTGAGTTGAAAGGGAACGACTACTTGGAAATCGAGGCATACATCGATGACCTTTTTAAGTAATGCTAGTAACACCTTTACAGTTCTGTAAGGAACAGAACTGAGGACACCGAAAACAAAAACCCCTTGCAAAAAAACCATGTCTACGCTGAGCTGTAGCACCTAGAATAGAGGACATTGCGAACGGGACTTACCAGAGCTGCCTTCTGATGATTCCTGGGTAGGCGTGGAGAAGGAATCAGTGGAGCTTGTTTCTGGCTGGGTGGAAAATAACTCCTGGCTCCCCGGGTCAGTGGCTCCGTTCTCTCCGTCCTCGTAGTCTTCTTCTTCTGATTCCTCGTCCACAATTGCCTCGTCGCCTTCTGCTTCCTTCTCTGTTTGGGGTGCAGTCTCCGAGGTGTCTACCGTGCAGTTCGGGGTGGTTGTGGGATCGCCGCCCAGGATCGCCTCCAGCTCCTTATAGTACTTGCACGTTGCTGGCGCGGAGCCAGAGCGCCGGTTAGCCTCTCTGGCTCTGTGAAATGTTATCCGCAGCTCCTTCACCTTTGCCCGGCACTGCAGGGTGTCTCGCTCGTACCCCTTTTCGGTCATGGCTTTGGATATTTGACCGAAAATGTCAAAATTCCTCCGGCTGCCACGTAACTGTGACTGCACGGCGGACTCTCCCCAGATGCCGATCAAGTCCATCACCTCTGCTGCTGTCCAGGCTGGAGCTCGTTTGCTGCGGCGCGACGACATTGCGAGCGAAGCACACAGAGGCAGCAGCACCGAACAGCGAGGCAGAAGGGAGAGTGGTGAATTCAAAAATTCGCGGGACAGAGGAGGAGGTCGGGAAAAATGACGTCACGACGATAGAGTACAGGCGGAAGTGCAGAAGGGATGGAATTTGAATTGTGGGCCATTTCCGTTATATTCACATTGCGCGATAAGCGTACACACACTGGCAATCGCGCAACAACTATTCCGCGTTAGCAGCAACCACGCTCGTTTAGGTGGTTTACATTTTGCGCAAAAAGAAGGGACTTAACGCGGAATAACTGTAAGTTGTGTGTGTACGCTCTGTTTGTTATTGCGCATTAAAGGGCTTTATCGCGCAATAACTTTGTAGTGTGTACAAGGCCTTAGTGTGTGTCCGCAAATCTCCTCAAAGCAACAAAGAGCTCAGAATATTCTCTCTGTAGGAAGAGAACAGTTTAAGGATGTTCCTGAAGAACTTGAATGTCCTGCCTAATTAAATTACAATCAGACTGAATTTCAAGAAATCTAAAAGGCAGGATAGGGATTTTCAGTGCAGTTTGTCCCCTTACAGAGAGAGAAATGATTGATGAGGTCCGTGAACGGCAGAAAAGAATTGTTAGATGGTGGGATGTAAGCACACATGCAAGTGTGTTATCCATACTGAAGCAGGCATGCCCAGTGTTGGTGTGTTGTC
>ML685789.1:22567749-22610163 GCA_007922175.1 Pelusios castaneus | reverse complement strand
ACTGCAAAACCTGTAGGGGAACACTTCAACCTCCCTGCTCACTCCCTTAACGACTTGTTAATAGCTGTGTTGAAACAGATGAATAACAAATCACAGCTTCAAAGAGAGTCTGCAGAACTCGAACTTATATGCAAATTTGACTCAGTTGCCTTGGGGTTAAACAGGGACTATGGATTTTTCTCGCATTACATCAAGTGAATTGACCTCCCCCCTCCTCTATGTGCTGTTCCCCAGTGTTTTGAATCCTAACACCTACTTTGATTTGCTGTTACAGCCTGACCTGATGCTATGTCATACACTCCCCTGCATTTAATTTCCTCCCACTCTGTAACTTTCCTATCTTCAAAGCGTCTGACGAAGTGGGATTTTCTCCCACGAAAGCTCATGCGATTAATAAATCTGTTAGTCTTTAAAAGTGCCACAAGACTCTTTTGTCTTTCTACAATAGACTAACACGGCTACCCCTTTGGAATTTCCCTAAATCCAGACAGTGTCACACACAGGGCTTTGCCCTGCCAGGGTCCCTGACCCCCTTTGTCCCATTGTACACAGGGGGTGCTCCCCCCCCGCCACCGTGGACCTGCCCAAGGTCCCCCTAGCCCCACAAAGTCGACCTAGAGCATCCAGTGTGGACGCTCTAGGTCGACTTTGTAAGTTCCCCTTTAAGTCAACTTTAATTTTAAGTGTAGACACACTAATTCGCCTTATCTAAGTCGAAGTCGCCTAAGTGAAGTCGACTTAGTTAAAGTCGACTTAAAAGTGCAAGTGTAGACATAGCCACAGAGTGCAATTATACATGAGGTATCCAATTGTTGCTACTACCCAGGTTGACAGGTAAGAGAGAGACTGTCAACTGCTTGGAAGTGGTGTAGAAGGCAAAGGTGTTTTTGATACCATTTGTGCTTCAGACATGAGGTTCGTATAGGGCCAGATTTCTGAAACAATTCAAAGTCATGTTTTCAAATGCTAAGCATTCACATGGGGAGTCACATTTTTAAAAAAAAATCCTGAGAAATTTTAATCTACCCTCTAATTTTACCCTCTAAGTGGGAGTTGTGCTCTTCCGAACATCTCTTCCTAGCTGTGGATTGTGTTCTATTTTTAAAAACAAAACAAAAACGGCCTAAAGCTAAAGTGGGTGTTAAATCTTCCTAGTTTTTGTCCTCTACAGCGTCATTCAGCAGACATCTGTCCCAAGAGCAAGGGTTTAATATAATGGCTAGTGCTACAAATTTGGTTGGTTAGTTTCTTTATTTCATTTTTTTTAATAGCCCATGCTGCACTAAATTCTGATCCAGCCAAGGAATGTACTGTGGGTGAATTTCTGGGCATGGTAAAAAGCCCAACTCAGTGGTCAAGGCAGGAAATGATAATGTGACGTGGTCAAAGACAGGGTGAAATGAATGATAGCAAAGATTGAGGCCTGTGACACCAGTTGCATTTGTCAGGCCTGATAGAGTCTGGGGATTTTCTTTCTCTTTTTTTTTCACTTAAAGCACGCTCTGTTGTTTGGAATGTTGTAGATACACATCACTCAGGATGGCTGGATTTGTCTGGCTTCCTGTCAAATTGAGATTTATTCACAGCAATCTGTTTTCCCATAGAAAACTAAATGGCACCTTTTTCCCATGGGGATTTGGCTAGTCAGTGTCAGCGGGAGGTGTCGAGTAAGGTTTTTCTCCCCCCCCCCCGCGTCAGTTACTTTCTTCAGGTTGATGTTATATGCTGGTGCTGAGTGGGCAGTTCCTGCTCTTTGAAAATAGTAGTTTGTGGTGTGACCGGGGCCTCCTGGGATAACCTCCTGAATGTGCAAAAAATCAGGGCAAGCTGCAAAACCGGGAGCCAAACTCCCCAAACACTGATGGGTGATACTTAAACCAGTCTCCCTATCAGTCACAATCAAGCTTCTGGTTCCCCACAACGGGTACCAAGAAGTCTGCTCAAAATAGAAACAGCTCCCTTTATTGCACTCCAGCTTCTCTGGTTCCCACCTAGCCACACAGTCCCTCAAAGAAATAGGTTCTCCTGACCCCAAAGGGCCAGCCACATCATACAGAACAATATAGGTTTGGATCTTACCCAAAATACTACACTGATAGCCAATCCTTTAGTAACTACAACTAAAGGTTTAATATAAAAAGAAAAGAAGCAAAATATGAGAGATGTTAAAGGGTCAAAGTGAATCACATACACACAAATGATTTAGAGTCCATGTAAAGCAGTTTGCAGGCTTGTTCCTCTGGAGTTTGCAGGCTTGTTCATCTGGTAAACACCCAGCACCCGGGTGGGCCTCAGTCCTTTGTCCAGTCTCAGATAAATAGTTCCAGAGATGGGTGTTGGCTGTAGAGTGGGGACTTGAGACAAGATGGAGTAGGGGCTGATGCCTTTTATCACTTCTGCCCTTCTCCATGCTGTGTGGAGTTCTTTCCAATCAAAATGGAGTTGAGTCACATGTTCAAGTCCTAGTGACTCAACAGGTTTCTCCCTGGGCCCATTGTACCTGGGAGCTTCCTTAATGGGCCATTAAGGAAACAATTGCTGTAGACATCCAGTCTGGGGAGTTTCCCAGAATCACACAGGTTGAAATATAGATATAACAAACGTATTCCTAAACTCTAATACTGATGCAATTCCTACACATAAACCATATAATCATTCCCAGCAAATTACAACCTTTCTGTTGGTATCAGACATGGCGTAGTTCCTATGGATTATTGCAATTATGAAATATTAATAAGAAATAGTATTATAAATGGTCTCCTAAATCCAGACAGCGGACAAATGATACTCAGCATCTAACAGGAGGTTTTTAGGACTTTGCAGGGTTTTATCCTTGAAGAATATTTCCTATCTTTATAGACTCTAAGGTCAAAAGGGACCACTGGCTATGTCTACACTTGTAAATTTAGGTCGACTTTAAGTAAGTCGACTTAACAAAGCCGACTTTAAGTCGACTTAGCATATCCACACTTAAATTTTAAGTCGACTTAGGGGGGACCCTACAAAGTCGACCTAGAGCGTCCACACTAGACGCCTAGGTCAACTTGTAGGGGCTAGGGGGGCCTTGGACAGGTCCACGGTGGCAGGGGGGCACCCCGTGCCAAGTGCCAGGGGGCTCAGACTTTGTCCCTTTGTATCTGGGTACAATGGGGCAAAGGGGGACAGGGACCCTGGCAGAGCATAGGGGCAGGTTGGGCAGGGCTCTGCCCTGCCCTTTGGGGGGGCATTCCAGGCTCTCCCTGTGCCACCCCCCTGGCAAGGAGGGCAGTGGGGGAGTCCTGGAGAGCCCTAAGTCGACTTAGAGTCAACTTAGGGCTACTGCACGTCTACACTGGCTTAAGTCGACTTTAGAAAGTCGACTTAAGCCTAAAGTCGACTTTAAACTAGGTTTAACAACGTCGACTTAAGGAAAGTGTAGTGTAGACACAGAGTAAATTAAGTCGACTTAATTTACAAGTGTAGACGCACCCACTATGATCATCTAGTCTGACCTGTTCAATGTAGGCCACAGAACCTCACCCACCCACTCTTATAATAGACCTCTAACTTATGAGTTATTAAAGTTCTCAAATCATTTAAGGTACAGAGAATCCACCAGCAGGCGAACTGTGCCCCATGCTACAGAGGAAGGTAAAAAAAAAAAAAAAAAACAACAACCCAGAGCTTTTGCTAGTCTGCCCTGAGGGAAAGTTCCTTCCTGATTCCAAATATGGCGGTCAGTTAAACTCTGAGCATGTGGACAAGGCTCACCAGCCAGACACCCAAGAAAGAATTCTCTGTAATAATTCAGAACCCACGCCATCTAATGTCCTATTTCAGGGCACTGGCATATCTACAATCAGTAGTCAAAGATCAGTCAGTTGCCAAACTAGGTTGCCCATCCCATCCATAAATTTATCAAACTCAATTTTGAAATTAGCTAGTTTTTTTTTGTCCCACAGCTCCCCTTGCAAGGCTATTCCAGAACTTTATTCTTCTGATGGTTAGAAACCTGTGTCTAATTTCAAGTGTAAACTTCCTGATGGACAGTTTACATCCATTGTTCTTGTGTCCACATTGGCACTGAATTCAAATAATTCCTCTCCTTCCCTAGCATTTATCCCTCTGATGTATTTATAGAGAGCAATCTTATATCCCCTCAACCTTCTTTTGATTAGGCTATAAAAAACCAAGTTCTTTATGGCTCCTCTCATAAGGCAAGTTTTCCATTCTGTGGAACATCCTTGTAGCCCTTCTCTGCATCTGTTCCAATCTGAATTTATCTTTCTTAAACACGGGGAACCAGAACTGCATGCAACATTCCAGATGAGGTTTCACCTGTGCCTGGTATAAGGATACTAACACCTCCATATCTCTACTGGAAATACCTCATCTGATGCATCCTAGGACCGCATTAGCTTTTTTTACAGCCACATCACATTGGCAGCTCATAGTCATTCTATCATAACCAGTACACCCAGGTCCTTCTCTTCCTCCTTCACTTACAACGGATGCGTCCTCAGGTTACAAGAAAAATTCTTATTAGTAAAAATTCTTGTTCTTTTTCCCTAAATGCATGACCCTGGACTTTCCACTATTAAATTTCGTCCTATTCCTATTACTCCCATTTACAAGTTCATCCAGATCTTCCTGAATGATACCCCGATCCTTCTCTGTATTGGCAACACCCTCCCAACTTTGTATCTGCAAATTTTATTAACACATTACCACTTTTTGTGACAAGGTTAATAATAAAAATGTTAAATAAGATTTGTCCCAAGCAGAGCTGTCCCTAGGGGGGAGCGTGGCCTAGAACCAATCGGCCTTGGCGGGCCCCCCCCCCCCCCATGCTGGAGGGAGTGCAGTGGGCTGGCCCCTGGGGAGCCGGCCCCGGCCCCGGAAGCCACAGAGTAGCCGGGTCAGCGAGGTGCCATGGCTCAGGCCATTGCCGCGGGGCGGCAGGGACCCGCAGCCCCACGGCAGGGAGCCACAGCTCAGGCCGCGGCCCCGGGGAGCTGAGGCCGAGGCCAGCCGCCGGTGGGCAGTCAGTAGCTGCTGAGGCAGCCACTGCCCCAGCCGCAGGTGGGGGCTTCAGGTTGCCGTGGCCGGCACCCCAGCCGGGGTCTCGAGGCCATCACCGGGAGCCAGCCCCAACTGAGGCCACGCCACCGGCAAGGGCCAGCCCTGGCCGCAGCCAGGACCTGTCCCACCGGACCACATGCGGCCTAGCGAGGGGTGTGGCTGTGGGCAGGGTGCAGCAGGCCGGCCCAGAGGCCGGGCCCCATGCACCTGCCCCACCCCGGGGCCTTCCTGCTCCTCCCTGGGAGTGGGGAGGAGGAGGACCGGCCCTGGGGAAGGGATCCTGGCTTGCCCTGCTGCCTTCGCTGCCAAAGGCAGCAGGTAGCAGGGTGAAGCGTGGCTGGGGGGGGGCTGCAGCACGGGCTGCGCACTGCCCCACAGGGAGCGGGACAGCATGGGACCCACGTAACTGCAGGGCCTGGGGCAATTGCCCTGTTTGCCCCCCACTAAGGATGGCCCTAGTCCCAAGACTGCTCCCTGAGGAACTCCACTAGCAGCCTCCCTCCAGTCTGACAGTTCACCTTTCAGTATGATCCATTGTAGTCTACACTTTAACCAGTTCCTTATCCACCTTTCTATTTTCATATTAATCCCCATCTTTTCCAATGTAATTAGTAATTCCCTATTTGGAACTGTATCAAATGCCTTGCTGAAATCTAGGTAAATTAGATTCACTGCATTCCCTTTGTCCAAAAAAATCTGTTATCTTCTCAAAAAAGGCTATTAGGTTGGTTTGACATGATCTACCTTTTGTAAAGCCAAGTGTTTTTTTTATCCCAATTATTGTTATCCTTGATATCCTTAACTTTTTTCTCTTTCAGAGTATTTTCCAAGACATAGGCCTTAGTTATCGGGATCAGTTTTTTTCCCCCCTTTCTTGAAAACAGAAATACGTTAGCAATTCTCCAGTCACAGGGTACAACCATTGAGTTTACAGATTCATTAAAAATCCTTGCTAATGGGCTTGCAATTTCATGTGCCAGTTCCTTTAATATTCTTGGATGGAGATTATCCAAGCCCCTCAATTTAGTCCCATTAAGCAGTTCGAGTTTGGCTTCTACCCGAAATGTAGTAATATCTACTTCTATATCTTCATTCCCAGTAGACGCCTTACTGCTATCACCAAGCTCATCATTACCCTCATAAAAATGGAGGCAAAATATTGTCTGTGTATTTGGCCATGTCTAGATTATCCTTAACTTCTACCCCATCCTCTGTGTTCATCAGCCCCATTTCTTTCTTCTTCATTTCTTCTTATTTATATGACTATAGAACCTTTTACCATTGGTTTTGATTCCCTTTCCAAGGTCCAATTCTTTCTGGCTTTTGGTATTTCTCATTTTATTCCTACATGTTCTGATCTCCAAGAGGTAACCATCCTTGCTGATCCCTTCCATCTTTCACTCTTTGAAGACTTTCTGCTTCCTCATAATCACCTGTCTTAGATGCTTTCTCATCCAGCTTGGTCTACACCTCTTGCCTATGAATTTTTTCCCCTTTCTTGGGATGCAGGCTTCAGATAGTTCCGGCAATTTTGACTTGAAGTAATTTGATTCTTCCTCCACCATTAGATCCAAGACTGCTTCAGTCCAGTCCACTTCCCCAACTAATGCCCTTAAATTTTTAAAGTTAGCCCTTGAAGTCAAAGACCCTACTCACAGATTTATTTTTTTTTATCCTTCCATTTAGTTTGAACTGAATTAGATCATAGTCACTCAAACAAAGATTGTCCCCTACAACCAGTTCTTCCATGAGGTCCTCACTACTCACCAATATCGAATCTAAGATGGCATCCACTCTTGTTGGTTCAGTAACTCTTTGATAAAGAAATTCATCACCTATCACAACCTAGGAAAATCTGAGCCCTGTTGTTACTATTAGCTCATGTCCTCCAGTTTATATCTGGGAAGTTAAAGTCTCCCATAATCGCACTGTTCCATGTAGTATTTACTACATTAAAGGCCTTAAAGAGATCTCCTATCCATGTTCAAATCAGATCCCAGTGGTCTGTAACACATCCCAACCATATCCCAGGAGAAACTCTAGTAGTTTTTTTCCCCACTCCACCACCTTTTGCCTCTTTATCTGTCTTTTCTAAACATCACATGTCCTTCAATACGTATATACCAGTTGTGACGACTGTTCCACCATTTTTCTGTTATCCCTATAAGTAGCTCTCATTCCTCCATTTTGTTACCCAGGCTCTTAGCATTGGTATGCAAACGTTTTAATTTTTGCTGTTCGGTTTCACTCTTGTTCCTTAGTCGATTTGGCACGGTTGTTCTACTGCCAACATTACCTACTAGATTGGTATTTACACTAACCTTCCTCTTAATGTCCATTATGCTTTGATTTACATTGGGGGAGATTCAGACTTCTTGTTGCAATTTTATGAGAAAGTCCTTTTGTGCCTCTCCCACACCACTTGATGGAAGATAGCAGTGAATCAGTGATGGGTGTCTTGGGTTTTTTAGAATCAATAGCAGCTGATATGGAATCACAGAATCATAGACATATAGGACAGGAAGGGAGCTTGATAGGTAATCTAGTCGAGTCCTCTGCACTGAGAAAGGGTCAAGTATTATCTAGACCATCCCTGTCAAGTGTGTGTCTAGTCTCTTCTTAAACATCTCCAGTGACCAATATTCCATAACCTCCCTGGATAATTTGTTGCTATGATTAACTAACCTTCTAGTTAGGAAGATTTTTTCTGAATGCCTAACCTAAACCTCCCTTGCTGCAATTTAAGCTGCTTTTTGTTCTATCCTCAGAGGTTAAAGAGAACAATCTTTCCCCCTCCCATCTTATAACAACATTTTATGTACTTGAACACTGATATCATGTCCTCCTTCAGTCTTCTCTTCTCCAGATTAAAGAAATCCAATATTTTCAATCTTTCCTCCTTTGCCATATTTTCTAGATCTTTAATCATTTTTGTTGGTCTCCTCTGGACTTTCTCTTGTACTGCAACTTAGGTCTTAACAGTGCGGAGAAGAGTAGAAGAATTACTTCCCATGTCTTGCTTACAATGCTCCTCCTAGTAAAGTCCAGAATGATGTTTACTTTTTTTTTAAACTGTGTGACATTGTTGAATGCATTTAGTTTGTAATCCATTGCAGCCCCCAGATCCTTTTCTGCAATACTGCTTCTGAGATAGTCATTTCCCGTTTTGTATTTGTGCAATTGATTATTCCTTTCAAAGTGGAGTACTCTGCAATTTTCCTTACTGAATTTTATCCTATTTATTTCAGACCCTTTCTCCAGTTTGTCAAGATCATTTTGAATTCTAATCCTGTCCTCCAAAGCACTTGCAACCCCTCCCAGATTGGTATCATCTGCAAGCTTTACAAGCGTACTCTCTATGCGGTTATCAAAGTCACTGATGAATATATTGAACAAAATCTGACCCAGAACCAATCCATGCAGAACTCCATGCAATATGCCCTTCTAGCTTGATTATGAACCCACTATAACTATTCTGAGTGCACTTTTCCAATGAGTTATGCACCACCTTATAGCAGGTTCCTCTAAACTCCACTTCTTTAGTTTGGTTATGAGAAGGTCTTCATGTGAGATATTATCCAAAGCCTTAGGAAAATCAAGATTTGTCACATCTACTGCTACCCCCCCGCCCCCCCCCCGCCCCAACTTCCATGAGGCTTGTTACCCTGTCAAAGAAGTATATTAGTTTGGCTCGACATGATTTGTTCTTGATAAATCCATGTTGACTGTTACTTATCACCTTATTATCTTATAGGTGTTTACAAACTGATTGCTTGATTATTTGCTCCATTATCTTTCCCTGGACCAAAGTGAAACTGACTGGTTTATAATTCCCTGCTTCTCATTATTCCCTTTTCTATAGATAGGTTCTATATTTGCCCTTTTCAGTCCTTTGGGCTCTCTCTCATCCTCCGCACAGTCTCACAGATAAGCACTAATGCCTTCAAGATTTCTTCAGCTAGTTCCCTAAGTATTCTAGAATGTATTTTGTTTGACACTATGCTAACTTGTCTAAATCTTTGTCTACACTAGCACTTCTGTTGGTCAGGGGTGTGAAAAAACACACTCCCAACAAAGAAAAGTGCTGGCATTGATGCTGTCCCACCACGATAGCCACTGCCACTCATTAGGGATGGTTTAGTTATGCGCGAGGACAGCTGTCTCTTATCTCCATAGGAAGGCTACAGTGGCACCTGGGGCTTTCAGAGTGGCCCACCACTCCCCTCCCACTAGCTGCATTAGGGAGCTGCTGCCTAAGGACTCCAGAGGAGCGCATTGCCACATGGCTAAAAGACAGGTGCAGGCTCCTTGCTACAGCCAAGGGGACAGGAATCAGTGCCCCCCCCACCCCCGGCTGTAGCAGGCAGCACAGCTTAGCACGTCACCTGGGTGCCTAAGTGCTCATATCCCTGATGAAACCAGAGAGAGGCACTGATCTCACATTCCCCTGGCTGCAAAAGGGAGCCACTTTCTAGGGACCTAGGTGGAGCATATGGGGCTACAGGACACATGCAGTTTCCCTTCTGTAGCCAGGGGGACAGGAGATTAGTGGGGAGAGAGGCAGCCTCTTTGCTGAATTCCTTCTGTCTGCCTGCAGTGGGGGGATCGGAAAAGGGCTGGTGGTGGTCTGGTGGAGACTGATGGCCCTTCAAGGTTATAACAATGAAATCTGTGGGTCTTGAGCCAAAAAGGTTGGGAACCACTGCCTCACAGAGTCACAGATGCATTGGTTCAGCTATGCTGCCGTAATGTCTCTACTGTAGACATAGTCTGAATAAATCTTAACTTGTTCTTTCCTTATTTACATTTACATTGATGGTCCTTGGGTTAGTTCTCTGATCACTTTTTTGGTGAGAAGTGAAACAAAAAAGGCATTTAAGACAGCCTTTGCTGCGTTTTCTGTTATTGTTTTTCCTTCCTCATTGAGTGATGGGCCTACTCTGTTCTTGGTCTTCTTCTTCTTGTTACTCTTCATGACTCTAGCTGATTTAACCTCATTTTGTGCCTTGGCTTTTCTGACTTTCTCCTTACATGCTTACGTTGTGTGTGTTGTTTGTTGGGTTTTGTTTCATTTTGTTTTGTTTGTAAATTCATCCTTCTTAAATTGATTGTTTCGTTTTTTCATATGGCTCTTTTTCAAATGTCAGGTAATTGAAGAGCTCCTGGCTCACCCGGGTCATCTCTTGCCATACTTCCCCTCTCTCTCCTGAACATTGAAAGACATGACTGTTTGCAAGGTGAGGGAGCAGGCTGAAAGAATGGGCTTGAACCAGACCTAGGAATGTAGGAGCAGGGAATAATGGTGGGTGGAAAAAGAAGAAACTCCCCTTGACACCACAGCATGAAAGAAGGGATGACTACATCTGCAATTTAGCCCTTTACCTTTTGGGGACTCAGGAATCAGGCGCTCAGATCTGACTGCATCCAGGATAGGTCCCACTTCCCCTTCTGTGGGTTTGCATCTGGCCTGCGACCAAAACAGCAGGGTCTAATTTGATTCTAGAGTTTCAGCTCTTATCACCTTGCAAACATTTTAATGGCTTTCAATTTGAGGCTCTGGCTTGAGGTCTTCTCTGATAACATCTTCCAACCATTTATATTCTGCAGCCATTCTCATTGCTGGAAACACAGTTAAGTAATTGTAGACAGAAAACCCCATCATTGAAAAGCTGCTGACAGCTAACACAATCCAGCAAACTGGACAAGAAAGTAGCATATGCAGGGTGTGTTGCAGGATTTTAAAAAAGTACTTAGAAGTATTCTTTATCTATACGAGGCATAATCAAAATACATTGTTTTCCTATAAGAGCAGAGTGAAAAAGAAGTCCTCTAGTGAAACTAATGATAGCTACATTCAGAACAAATAAAGGAAGGTGCCTTACTGGGGATCCTGGTCTATGAATGGGGCTTGTAGGTGCTACTGCAATAACAATAAATTATTATTATTATTATTAATTAATAGACAGCCTACAGAATTCAATGGAAAAAGCAGTGCTGGAGCCAAATGCTTTTAATGCATTTTTGGAGGGGACGGAAGGACATCTTGCCAGTTTTATGGTGAAGCATAACACGTAGTTATGAATGCCAATATAAAGATAATCAGATGTCCTGATTCTGGAAGTAATCTGATAACCATGGCATTCAGCCAGGATTTATTACTTGCTATTATTGTGGTTGCTAGCATTGCATTTTGAGTATGGCTGGTCAGGAATTTTGAGCAAAATGGTTTTTCCATCCAAAAATGCCAAATCCTCAAAGTCAAAACTGTATGGGAATGGATCAGCTTTGACTGAAATTTTTCAGGTGTCAGTGAGCAAGAAAGACTCAACCCAGGTACCAGTTGAGTAAGACCTCAAATCATGTGCAGGCATTCCATGTTCAAAATCCTACTCTGTATGGCTATGTCTACACTTGCACTTTTAAGTCGACTTTAACGAAGTCGACTTAACTAAGTCGACTTTAAGTCGACTTAGTTAAGTCGAATTAGTGTGTCTACACTTAAAATTAAAGTCGACTTAAAGGGGAACTTACAAAGTCGACCTAGAGCATCCACATTGGATGCTCTAGGTCGATTTTGTGGGGCTAGGGGGACCTTGGGCAGGTCCACGGTGGCGGGGAGGGAGCACCCCCTGTGTACAATGGGACAAAGGGGGACAGGGACCCTGGCAGGGCAGAGCCCTGTGTGTGACACTCTCTGGATTTAGGGAAGCATTTATGATATTATTTTCTATGGATATCTCATAAATGCTATAATCCATAGGAACTATGTCATGTTTGGTATCAATAGAAAGGTAGTCATTTACTGGGAATGATTATATAGTTTATGTCCAGGAATTCTATTTTGATTAGAAGTTAAGAATTTGATGTTATATCCATACTTTAACTTGTGTCAATCTGGACAAACGTCTTAGACGGGAGGGTGTGAACAACCATTGTCTCCTTAATGTTTAGGAATTTGCCAGGTAGAATGGTCCCAGGGAGTATCCTGGTGAGCCATTGAGGACATAAAGAATACAACCATTGTATCCTTAATGTCTCATCAGTTTACTCCCTGGGATCATTTCACCTGGCAAATTCCTAAACATTAAGGAGATAATGGTTGTTCACACCCTCCCATCTAAGACATTTGTCCAGATTGACACAAGTTAAAGTATGGATATAACATCAAATTCTTAACTTCTAATCAAAATAGAATTCCTGGACATAAACTATATAATCATTCCCAGCAAATTACTACCTTTCTATTGATACCAAACATGACATAGTTCCTATGGATTATAGCATTTATGAGATATCCATAGAAAATAATATCATAAATGCTTCCCTAAATCCAGACAGTGTCACACTGTGACCACATGCCCTGCCCTTTGGGGGGCATTACAGGCTCCCCTTGTGCCCCCCCCCCAGCATGGAGGGCATTGGTGTAGTCCTGGGGTAGCCCTAAGTCGACTTAGGGCTACCCCAGGGCTACACTGGCTTAATTCGACTTTAGAAAGTCGAATTAAGCCTTAGGTCAAGTAGAAAGGTGGTTTAATAAAGTTGACTTAATTTTCATTGTCGACTTTATTTTCCTTAAGTCGACTTAAGCAAGCTGCTTAAGTCAACTTAAGGAAAGTGTAGTGTAGACGCAGGGCACATTAAGTCGACTTAAGCCAAGCTTAAATCGACTTAATTTACCAGTGTAGACGCAGCCAACGAGTCAAAGCAAGTGCTTGAATGTGTCTCTCCCACATCCCAGGTGAATGACCTAACCACTGGCTTATAGAGTCAGTTTCTCTTGTTCATTGATTATTCAGCTATTTATACAAAGTTGGACAGCTTCAATAGCCAATAGCATGGCAGTTACTCACTAGGGACATGAGAACTGCTCTGCCCTGAAGAGTATTCAGTCAAAACATGTCACCATGGCCCTGAGCCAAAGTCCACTGAAGTCAGTGAGAATCTTTCTGTTGTTTTCTGTGGATCAGGTTGTCCATGAGGATTCTTGACAGTGGTAGCAATAATGTGACCACATGCACAACTCAATGGTCCCATTATATACTTGGTGCTTGTTTCATTACCTTTCCTCCCTCTCCCATCTTGTAGGTAAGAATTGTTCAACGCTGCACAATTCTTTTTGTGCATTGCGAAGATTTCCCCCCACCCAACTGCTGGAGATAGGCTATTGAGATTGATGGCCTACTATTCTGATCAAGTAGGGTAAATCCTGTATTTCTCTGTACTATAAAGACTTTAGATCAGAAAAATATCTTGTCTAAAATCTATGAATACAGTACCTGATCTTTTACATGAGCTGTTCAACAGGAATGCTCTCATTCTAAATCTACTATAGCTGATAAGTAGTTTTTATATTGTTCACCTTACATTGACCAGTTATAACTCTTGCCTAGTTGTATATGAGTTTTTTTGGCAAAATTAGTTGACATATTAATTTGAATCATATTCTGCTAATGTAGAAATGCAGTTCTCAAATTCCCGGAAATTAAGTTGTACCCAGTGCTCTGTTGCTATCTTTATGGCGTTTCTTTGGCAGTGAACTCCTCTACAACAATTGCAATGTTTCGTCTTTTTGCCAAGGCTCTCAGAGTGCATGTATGAAGCACTGAAAACCATTCTTAATTCCTATTAAAAATATTCCAAATTATGTGGGGAGTAGAAGTTTGAGTTAATTACAAATTATTCTCGATTTCACTAGCATTTTATTAACAAATCCACATTAATCCAGTATTAAATCAGGGCGGGATTATAGGATTTCTCTCATCTGAAGCTTGGAGCAAGGCAATGTGTGTAATAAACCTACCTAAGTCATTTGACACAAAGCTATTCTGTCAAGTCTATACAACATGTAGATGCCCCTCCCCCTCTTTATGACACACACATGCAATCAGTCACAATGCAACCTGCAATCACTCTGAAATATACAGCATATGCACCTGTAGGATAAGTGTCATGGGCCCACCACATCTGGTCTCGGAGGCAGTTTTCTATCTTGCTAGAGCATGCAGTGGATATTTCAACGGGATTTGGTTGCTGAAGTTCCAGTGAAGTCAATTTTCACCAGCCAAGGATCTGGTCCTGTGGTGTTTTATTTAAATATAACATTTGTTTACAGACAATGATAGTCATTTTAACGGACTCATTGTTCCTCTGTAAATCATCGTTTACAACAGAAGATAAGAACAGAGAGGAGAAAAAATATTTGACTCTGTGAGGAGGGGAGGGGAAAGAAATGGAGCTTACAGTTGTTTCATCTTGAGTTTATTTTAATGAAACAAAATCCACACTCATTATTCTCATCAGAAGTGTGCTGAACGTTCAAACAGGAAGGATTATTTCTTGCTAGGTTTAAAATAGTTTGTTTTAGGAAATAACTATTTCAATTAAAATGGAAGTTTTGGAATCCCGCACCAGCAGAGGACATGTCACTAAAAATACAAATGGCAGTTTTGTTTTTACATTCTGTTTGAGTTGTGGGTTAGCAATGGGGATAAATGTAGCATTCAGTATGACACAAAATGTTTCTCTGCTACTTTTGTGGTTTGAATCTGGTATTGGTGGGCCATGAATCATGAGGGGGATACTGTATCTCAAGAGGGCCATGACTAAGCTGGTGGGTGTTAGCACGGGGCAAATTATTCTTCCCCCCATGGCCAAACTTTGGATGAAAGTGAAAAAAAATGAAGTTTTCATAGACATTTTTGTCAATTCTGTGGCTTGCATTGAAAATCAGAAAAATAAACTTATTTTTTTAAAATCTAACAAATTTCAATTGTCAGTGTTTCCACAAAAGCCCCACAAGTTTCTATGAAAATGGATTTCTCTGGTGACAGTTTGTTTCCTCAAAAAGCCATCTTCTGTCGAAAGACACCACATTTTGACCAACTCTAAGTTGTGTTACAGTTCATTTAGCTCCAACAATGTGTCTGGTGTTGCTGCTTTATGCACAAAAACTTAGCCAGTTCCTGTTCCAACATTGAAGGTCCAACTGAGACGCAACTCAGAGATAGAGTTAGTTTAGACTCTTTCATGCTCATAACTATCTTAAGTTCATTTCTTATAGTCCTTCGCTGAAGCAAGGGCCTCCCAGACTCTTTCTGGAGTTCTCTGGGGTAGCAGGAATGAGAATAGATCTTTACTTTGAATTCCGCCCCTTGGTGGACCTGGTCAGCCTAGCCCAATAGGTGCTACCTGTCATAGGTGCTGGAACTAGGTTTGAAGTGGTTTCCATCAAACAGAGGGTTCACAGTTTGGTTCAATGGTTCTCAGCACCCCTGCCACACAAATTGCTTCAGTGCGCCTGGCTCTTGTATGTTTCTGGTTGTGTAACTCCTCCTACCTGGATATGTGTGTGTGTGTGTGCTTTGAAGAACATCTTGAAAAATGGCAAATGTACACTAGAAAAGGAGGCAGAACTCGACTGCCAGCAACCCTTCTTCCCATAGTTATTCCGTTCTTGAAAAGAATATTTTCCCTGTTCTAGTATCTGAATCTTCAGGGCTTGCCAGCATGGAGACCCCACCTCTAAGACTAAGTGGAAGATGCCCCTTCCACTGTCCACAAGGAAGTGATTGCTGAAATTTCTCAGATTCTCATAACCGAAGAACAGTTCATCTTGAGGATGAGCCCTGAGGTTCCTAAATTGTTCTCTCCCCCTGCAAGAGATTTTGGGCAGCAAGAAGCATTGTTGTTGTTAGAGAGGAAGTGGGGTCCAAACTGGGCTCCAAAAGGTGAAAGTAATTCTTCACCTCTGAACACGATCCCATAACATTTAGATCATGCTCAGACTGCTCGGTAATTAATTAATTAGGAGAAATAATGGGAAAACCCCACTGTTGACAAAGCCCCAACAGTTCTGCACTCAGCTTCTCAAAGATGTGTGTTCAGTGAAAGGAGAAACGCATTCTCTGGTTAGGGGTAAGAGGGTAACATGCAACACTGTTCACCTGCAGAATTCAGATAGCGAAATCATGCCAGCCCGAGTCTAGGAAGGAGAACCAAGAAAAAAGCCCTTTGATAGTTGCTGTGCCCTGTATCGCTTCACTGCCAGTGCTGGGGACAGGGCAGGGGCCATTATGTGTAGCAAAGGGCAGGTATTGTAAGTTCATGTTCAGGAACACAAGGTGCTACAGATTGCTTTGTCTGCTTTGGTACTGACATCTCTGGATCCCAAGGAATAGGATCTCCCAAGCCCTGTCCTCTTCTGTCCAGCCACTTGGGTGTATCAGTCTCCTTTCTTTGTTCTATGTGATCTCTAGAAAGGGATTGGTCAAGTGATCCCAAAAATTATAGAAAAGAAATGTTTCAGAAGGCTGCCAAAGGGAGAACAATAGTGAAGAGATATAAGTAGAATGAACATCTAGAAAAGTACAATGTCCCCTCTCTGCATCATGGAAGTAGGAGAAAGAACCTTTGCATTATGGAGGTAGGAGAAAGAACCTTTTCTCACATACACAGATGCTGGCATCAGGGGCGTTGCTGGATAGCAAAAAGATCCAGGGCTGTGGCCCCCAGCCCACCCCTGCCCCCAAACTCCCACTCCAGCCCTCCTAAATCGCCAGCTTCCCCCATCTTCACTCCACCCCCCTTCAGCCCCCAAACCTCCTCCACACCTCCCCAGGCCCCTCTGTTCCTAACCCCCACTCATCCCCCAACCTCCTCCATCCCTCTCCAGCCCCCCACCTAGTCCCCCTCCAGCCATCCATAATCCCCTCCACCCCTCCCCAGCCCCCACCAGTCTCCTTGTCCCCATGTCCCCATCACCCCTCTCCAGGCCTCTAACTCCATCCATCCCTCCCCAGCTCCCCATCCAGTCCCCCTCCAGCTGCCCATAGTCCTCTCCACTGCTACCCAGCCCCTACCCAGTCTCCTTCTCCCCATGCCCCCTCCACAGGCCTCTAACTCCATCCATCCCTCCCCAGCCCCCCACGAAGTCCCCGCTCCTGCCGTGCATAGTCCCCTCCACCACTACCCAGCCCCCAGCCAGTCTCCTTGTCCCCTCCACCCCACTCCAGGCCTCCCTCCAGCCCCTTCCCAGCCCCCTTACCTGGCCGGAGGCTCGGAGCTGCAGGGACGGCCGGCAGAGCCGCTTCTGGGCCAGGCCGCTCCCACCCTGAGCACGCTCTGTCTGAGCATGCTCAGGGCGAGAGATTTGAATCTCCCCATCCTGGCCGCAGCAGGAGTCTGCGGCTTTGCTGGGGCCCCTGGGTGGAACGCAGCGTTCCGCCTGGGTGCGCATGTGCCTGCTGGGGAAAATAGATTCGGGGCTCAGGATTTTCTACCCGGGGCTGGCGCCCTGCCAGCCCGACGACAACAACACCTCTGGTTGGCGTCATCAGGATCTGTCAGCAACAGTCTTGTGCTGTATTGCCATTAAACCTCCAAAAGCTTTTCTTTATCTCCTGAACTCTTCTTCAGTTATCGGAACGGGGACTACCTGGTCTGTCCTGCAAAATGTTGTTCCTTTTTAGAGTTCTTTCTCTGATCTCCCATACCATCCCTTCCATTTGCTTGTTCAGTCACTTGCTCCGTTTTGTCTAAAACCTAAATTGCGAGCTCTCTGATCCTTTGTGGTAGTACAATGGTATCTGGGTCCCTCTTTGGGCTCCTTAGACTAACAGAAGCCATGGTGATAATAATAAATCATAGCAATCATTCCAGAGGAAAAAAGTCTCAGGATTCTCCACTGTTTCCCATTTAGTCTCCAAAAATGTAATATTCTCCACCACCTACAATGTTTTCCCCACACTGTTCTGTGTTTTCTGTACATCAGATAGTGCCTGGGGAGAGAAGCACCTGAACAAAGAACAGCTGGCCCAAGCTAACCTGGGCAATGGTCAGGTGATGCTGTCAGAGAGAGGGATGTGCTTGCCTTAGAAGACTTAACCACCATCCTAAAATCACTTATCACCTAGAATACTTGCTCTAAGATAGTCAAAATAGTCTACACCCTGATGTCCTACAGAGCTCCTCACTGTGATTAGATGCAGGTTCAAACAGGTGCCCTTTGGTTCTCACAGATGACTGAACACCGTGCTGTCTGATCCAGGCTTGGTCATGGTGATCCATACTTAGCAACTCAAGTTGCCAAGAGCACACTGGGATGCATAATGTTTGGAATTAGTGAGCCATTCAGCTACGACTGCGATGAGTGCAGCATCAATATCTGCAAAGAGAGAAATATTTTGTTTAACTGTGTACGGTATCTAGATTGTACAGTGATGAGCACAAAGAAAATGCCAGGGTAGATAAAAATTGGTCCTTCCCTTGGAATATCTTTAAATTAACCCCAGGTGGATATTCTCTACCAAACTGCCTTTATATAAGCCTTCAAATGTGAAACACACTTTGACCCCATCCGCAGACATCTACAGCTACGTGTCCGATTTCTGTTTCAGTTTTCACAGTTACACTCTGTGAATATTAAACCTTCAAACCAATCCCTCGGTTTGCGAAAACAGCCTGGGGGCAGAATAACTAGAAACAATGCAGCCTCTCTGAGAGCCGAAGGGGTTCAGGTTTCCGGCATGTTTCTTGTTGGGACAGCACTGCTTAGATGCAGCCTAGAGATATTTTTTTCTGAGGCTCATTTAATTCACTGTGGCTGAGATTGATCCATGCATAGAGAGCCAGTCATGCTTCACTTAAACCCTAGAGGATATTTGGAGCCTTTAGGACCAGTTCTGAGTAAGGGGTGTTTGCAACGGAAGTGGCATCCAGCATGAGGCATGCAGTCTGTCCACTCCAGTGGTTCCAGATGGACTAGGAGCATGAGTCTTTGTCCCCCTCTTGTTACTGGTTCTTAGGAGGAGTTTATAAACCAGTGACTACTTCCAGGTAGCAAGGTTAGTACATGAGCAGAGGCAAGATAGCAGGATGCATTCTCACAGTGCTGCATGTCTTGTATTCAGTTCCCACCAGCTTACACATTTGGACATTGGGGCCAGTCTTGTTTGACACGGAGAGTGCCCTGCTCCCAGTCCACACAAACTGAACTGATCAGAAACATCTGGGGCCATTTCAATTAGACTGTGAGTAAGGGGCTGAATCAGCTTTTCAGGATCACCTGAGAATCCAGATCCTAATGGGCAACCCTTGCTCTGGCCAAACCCCAATGAAGACATGCAGGTTCTCCCACCCAGCTGTGAGATCACAAATCCTGTCCCTTTGGCTAGTAGCGCTGGAATCACTGGGTGAAACTATCTGGTCTGTGCTATCCAGGAGCTCAGACTTAATGATCATATCTTCTGGCATTGGTGCCTAAGTACCTTTGGATCAGGAGGCTTTGAAATTATACTTTTAATTATAATCTTTCTATTCAGCTCTCGTTTCCAGGCTATTCACAATGAAAAGTTCCTTGAGTGCAATTTCAGGAGGTGCTTTGAGGGACCTGGGCACAGCTGTCTTTTAAAAAGGTTGATCAGAAAACATAATTTATTTGTCTATCAGCTTCCTACCAGGGCTGCATCATCTTCGTTTCGGGCTCAGTAAACAACTCACCAGTGGCAGATAGGGGCATACGGGGCTGTGTGACAACTGGTGGCTTTAAGTGCACAAACATCTTTTTTGTGCCTGTCACTTAAGGAGCCCGCTGATAAACGTGGCTGCCGACAAATGCTGACACAAATATACGAGCCTCCTTCTGCCCATAGCAAGTGCCAGCATGCCAGGCAAAATGCACCATCTGCAGCAGGGGCCTATTAAGCAAATTAATGTTCTGGAATTTTTGTAAATAAAATTATACGGAAACACACAAGGAACTTGTTTTTCAATCAGGCGTAATTAGCGAGAAAAATGGTGGCAGTCCACCAAGCATCGGGACGATAAGTGCCGTGCCCAGCCATTCATTACCGCAGGCCATTTGTGTCACGAAGTTTCCTCTCTTCCTCCCTGGCTCAAACTTCAGGGTGAGATGCCTGTGTGCAGACTGAGACATACCTGTGGGGAACAAGACAAGGAATGTGACACCTGCATGTGGCACAGTCAGGATGAAGGGGCAGCGTGGTCTAGTGGACAGAAACCTGCACCAGCGCTTGGACTGGGTTCTGCTCAGTTCTGCTTCCAGCCAATTGGTAATCGTGGGCAAGTCCCCCCTCCTCGCTGGGCATCAGCTCCCGTTTGTAAAAGGGGTGGCTGACAAGCACGAGGTAAGATCTGGTTATTGCTGTTATTTCTGCAGAGTGGCAGGAAAGATCTGGGGGCAGAATCAGTGGTGTACCCCCGATAGATGTACTCCCGCTAGCTTTAATCTAGCTAAGCATAGGAAACAACAGCAGTGTAAATGGGGTGGCACAGGCTTGGGGGGCTTGTTCTCTGGTTAGCCCTTGGGTGGGCTTGTTCTCTGCCACATCCACACTAGCATTATCCCCCTTGTTACAGACACTGTGCAGACATCTCCAGAGACAGGCAGTGCTATGCTCCTGTGACCTGTGGAATTCGAGACGGCCCGGTATCCTCCCGCAGCTTGCATGAAAGCAGAACTAGCCTTCTGCTTCCTACACCTTGATGGTATGAGTGGTTGCAGCTGTGAGTGGCATCTACCTCAGTTTCTTGCTTTAGAGACTGAGATGAGGCTTGAGACTAGAATGCGGGAGGGCTGAGTTCAATTCCTGGCTTTGACACAGGCTCCCTGGGTGAATCATTTAATCTTCCTATACTTCCGTTCCCCAGCTGTGAAATGGAGAGACAATTCCTTTCTTAGCCTGTCTTGTCTCCTTACATTCTAATAGTGGGCAGGGACTCTCTCTGCCTACAGTGTACATACAGTGCCTAGCATAACAGGGTGCTGATCTCAGCTGGTTCAGGTGCCTCTAATGTCAGTATCCCTGCAAACATCTTGAAGGCTAAGTCTGAATTTGAGAATAATAGGTAGCTGCCTTTCTGTGCCTCTAAAATATTTCAAGGCAGACAGAGGAACAGTGACCTCATTTCCGCACAAAGTCCACTTCCAATGACAGACCGAGGCAGGATTTCCTTTGTGCCTGTGCACGTTCCCCGATTGCATTTTGTTGTTGCTCCTTTTCTTTTGGCAACAGATCTGTCTGAATTCTATAAGGTGATGTCTTGCTAAAGCACTGGGCCAACTGGACAGACTGGCATCATCCCGCAGACATGCGCATGCAGAAAACTCCAGGTACACTTAACAGGTTATTCCCAGTAGCGGCTTTAGTTATTAACTACCCCTCTGTTTGACAATTCCAGGGCAATGTTAGAAGGGTTTCAGTTTAGAATGTCACAATGAACCTGAAGCAGCTGAGAGAGAAATTTTTGCAACATGTTTCTAGTGAAAATGACAAGAGAAGTACCCACCATTCTGAATGATGGTGAGGACTTGAGCCAAAGCCTATTGAACACAAAGGACATTGATTACAGTGTGCACAAGAGTTGGGCAGTGATGCGCTAGCCACCTGGCTGGTAATCTGACCTCAAATCCTGACAAGAGAGGCAAAGGTGAGACTGAAATGTGGCTCAATTAGTGCAGTTCTATTTACCCCCGTTGCAATTGGAAGTCTCCTCTCATGAGGTTAGGATGTGGGGGGAGGGAGACACATTTTGTGATTTACAGGTTGCTCTGCAGTTTTTCAAAACGGAGTTAAAATAAATCCGTGTCCACAACATATAATTCTCCCCAAGCCATGCATGTGCCCTGTCTGTCCTAACGCCTCAAGGAAAATAAATCAGCCATGCAGCATGTCTAGGAAGTCGATCACTCAAGGCTGTGCTAAACTGGGTTGGGATGGAGTAAGTTACACAGTAACGGGTGTAGGAGAAAGTAAAAGTTTAGAATAAAAGGATTAGTAGAAATGGCCAGGAATGAGACCCACGGCAGAGTGAAACAGGTTAAAACAATAGGCTTGAGCTGGATAAATGGTCAAGTTGGCAGGAGTCACATGGTAAAAGTCTGACCTCACCAAAACTGGCAAGAAGTAAGATGAAACTCATAAGAGTGGAAAAGTACCTTAAAGGTGGGAGGTGTCGGGTTGGCCTATCACCCAAAGAGATAAGAAGGGATGTTTCGGCCAAGCCATGGATGGATGGAGATGTTTAGTGGCGTATGGACCAAATGGCATTAAGAAAGTGGTGCGTGGACCAATCGAGGTAATTTTGGACACCAAAGATAGTAGTTTCTGGTGCTAAAGGGTGCGTTTCCGCTTAGAAATTAAGTCGATTTAAGCTTGCTTAAATCGACTTAATTTAATCCGTGTCTACACTACACTTTACTTAAGTCGACTTAAGCAAGCTGCTTAAGTTGACTTAAGGAAAATAAAGTCGACTTAATGAACATTAAGTCGACTTTATTAAACTTACTTTTAATTCGACTTTAGGCTTAAGTCGACTTCCTAAAGTCGACTTAAGCCAGTGTAGATGTGGAGTAGCCCTAAATCGACTCTAAGTCGACTTAGGGCTCTCCAGGACTCCTCCACTGCCCTCCCTGCTGGGGGGGGGGGGCCACAGGGGGAACCTGGCATGCCCCCCATAGGGCAGGGCAAAGCCCTGCCCATCCTGCCCCTATGCCCTGCCAAGGTCCCTGTCCCCCTTTGCCCCATTGTACCCAGGTACAATGGGGCAAAGGCTGAGCCCCCTGGCACTGGGCAAGGGGTGCCCCCCCCGCCACCATGGACCTGCCCAAGGTCCCCCTAACCCCTACAAGTCAACCTAGGTGTCCAGTGTGGATGCTCTAGGTTGACTTTGTAAGTTCCCCCCTAAGTCAACTTTAAATTTAAGTGTGGACATGCTAAGTCAACTTAACAAAGTCAACTTAAAGTTGACTTAGTTTAGTCGACTTAAATTTACAAGTGTAGACATAGCCAAAGGGTCCAAGTGAATGATCTGAGCAGCGTATAAAAGTAGGAGTTTGAGAGACCAGAATTTGTGCAACCAAGGGGTTGATGGAGAGTCCTGCCATCAGTTGAGCTATTCCATTGCATTAAGAGCACGAATGCTGTCGGTGTCCCTGTTGCTATAGGTTGCTTACCATTGTGTTATACTGCAATAAAGCCTAGCCCGGCATCTACGTTTTTACAAAGATCCGTGGTCGTGTTGGTTTCTTCGATTGTGAGCGTTACCTCAGACTACCTCTAGCCCACAGGGTAAACCTAGGCTTCAGTCCACTGGACTAACAAGAGTCCCCACTTGACTTCTAAGCCAGGGGTCATCCTGAGGGAACATGCATACAGGGACACATGAATACAGTCAAACAGACAATCCATGTCAGATGTACACCAACATTGATAATGTTGTCCCTGGACCACAAAGGGCTCAACACTGAGGCTGGCCTGCCTCTTAATACTTCCCATTTATAGCAGGAGGACGGCAGACGGCATCATGCCACACAAAGGCCATTAGCAGAGTTTTGAGGTAGGAGCCTGCATAGTCCTGCCCATGTCTAAACAAGGATATACGTCTTCGTTGCCCAACTGTACCCAGGTTTCTTTTTAAAATTGCCATTATTCCATGGCACTAAACAGATCTAAGCAACGTTCTGAACAAGCCGGCCCTTCAAGCCAGTCTCAAAATAACTTGCACTGGCATGCAACAGACACCGCCATAGAAAACCAAGCAGCAGCCACCCTTCAGGCTTAAGCATGTTATTAAGGAACATTCCTTGTTTTGAAGTTTGTTGGTTTTATTTTTATCATATTTTAGCACAAACCCTTTTCATGTTATAAATTAAGTAACTGCTGCAGAAGGGTTGTGGGGCTTTTCTCTGATGCATTTCCTATAGAGAGCTTTTTCTTTTCTTTTTTTTTAAAGTTTCCAACACATACACACACAGTGTGAAAAACTGCGTTGAACTATATGATACACTGAAATTAAAATGAAATTCCAAATTATCATGCCGTCAGGGGTTGATGTGGTCTGAGTGATAATAAATAAAGGTTAAAAGAACATGGGCAAGCCTTTTTTTGTGGCTTTCAATTTTTTCCCTTCCCTGTTGTTTGTAAAAATCTCTTAGAAGATTAAAAATAATATTTCTTTCCTTATTGATTTTTTCTTTTCCACATTGGAAAGCTGCATTTATTTATTTTCTCTGTTTCTAATGGAGCTGGTTTAATGCAGCTTTATTTGTTTTCTGCTTTGTTTGGGCAACCGCACTGTTCTGGGTTTCAGCACTGTTCTGGGTACGGTGCTTGTTTGCTATGGGCTTCTTTAAAGGTCCCAGAGGGAGCTGCAGGTGTGTAGCACACCTGAAAACCAGGTGCCACCTTTAGGGGGCTAAACGTGGATTAAGGACTTTAGATACACAAGGCTGAAATATGTTGGCCAATCTTCCTTAGACCAGGATTTTGACAGGATGTCAGTTCATCATGTGTAGAATTTGGGGCAAAGAAGCTGCCATGTAAGGGCTTCTATCAGGAAGCAGTAATTCAACAGTTTCTGCTGTTCTCCGCTTCTGCTGGGTTCGTTGCGGTAGCAGAGGAGACTTAGTTATGGCTCGCTAATTCTCTTCTTGATGCCAGCCCCAGATTATAGCAGCCGAGGGACTGCTCTAACATATGCCAGCTGGAGGTGACCTCCATAGGGCCATAGCGAGATGAAGACTGCTGGAACACATCATGCTTCAGCCACACTATGTCCCGCCCATACACACACTTTGCCACCTAAATTGGGGACTGCAAGAATGATGGGGCAGGAGTTTATGCTCTCTTGGGACTCCCCAGTACCAACCAATTAGAGGCCAATCTTCACTTAGTTCGCACCAGCTATTCACTGAAAGGTAAGCAGAGATCATCCCTGACACTGCTAGGTAACTGTTTGGACAGAACTACATATTCTGATGGAAAACTCTTTCATCTAGAATTGCAATTCCAGCCCTAGTAATGAGTACTTTGTTAAAAAAATATTCTTGGGGGGGGGGGGAGCATTAGTTCTGAATAGATTTGGAATTATATGATTCTTTTTGTTGTGATCCAGAATTGCTCTATAATATTCACACAAACAAAGTGAGGCGTGTTTGCTTCTGAGAGCTCTGCCCTGAGTGCTCATTCCGGCCTGAATTCTACCAGGCACATGCCTAGCTTGGCTGAAGTCAACTCAGCAACTTGCATGCTTAAAATTACGTGTAAACTGAAGCACCATAGTGAACTGGAGACTTGGTGCTTAGCTGCCACAGTGCTAGAGGCTGTGAAAAACCAGAGAGAGCAAGAATGTGGGAGTGTATTCAATAGTTAAGATTTACCAGTCAAACTGTGGGACTGGTCACCTGAGTGATATGGTATTGGTTTGGCTCTCTGACTTAATGATTTGGGGTAAAATTTTGCCCCAAGTGAAGTCAATAGGAGTTTTGTCATTAACATCAATGTCATCCCTAACCTTTATACACAGGAGCAAAGCCTGAACAAAGCAAGTGCATTGGATCTCTTGTGGGCAGGATGGGAAGCAACTCGAGGAGAAAAAGACAGCAGGAGGTCAGTTGGCAGAAGGAATTTGAAGACTTCTAAAATCCTTTTCTTTTTCCTTTCACAAGGAAGATCATGGTATTTGGCTCTGAGCATGGACACCAGACATAAGAATACCTGGGTTGCATCCTAACTTCTACAGTGAGAAAGCAATGTAAGTAGAGCTGGATGGGGCAGGAGGAATCCCATGCAAAATGTTGACAAAAGTAATGGGGGAAAACATTCATTTGTGGAAATTTTCAAGATTTTGTAGGAAAAAAATGAAACGTTGGGGGGAAAATTGGCTCAGAACTGTCAGAAAGTAAAAAATTGGTCAAAGACTGAAAATATGTTGGGTTGGGGTGTTTGTTTTTGGACAAAACATTTCAAGGGAAGCAGACGCTTTCCCCAACTGATATGTTGTGTTTGAATGTATACAACTTCTTTGATTTGCTGAAGTAATCTGACCTGCAATCTGAAGTAATCTGACCTGCAATCTCAGGATTTACTTTCCCCTCCCATTCTGTAAGTTTTTTTTCCAGTGTAAATTTTCTTCACTCTGGTATCTGACGAAGTGGGACTTGGCCCACAAAAGCTCATGCAAAAAATAAATTTGTTAGTCTTTAAAAGTGCCATGGGACTCCTTGTTTGTTTTGCTGAAATAGATTAACACGGCTCCCCCTTTGGAACTTTTCCACAACAATTTTCACTTCACTTAAAAACCTTTTTGTCCTTCAAAAAAACCCAAAAATGTCATGGGAAAGATTTTTTGGGCAACTTGATACATCAGACACCTTTGTTTACCAGGCTTTATAGTCCACTTCCTTTTGTCACAATCACGTAAAATAAATGAGTTTGCAGATGTGTGCTCAGTCCCATGTGAGACCATTGTGGCCGCCGCTCATTGTCTCTCTCGATGCCTTCGTACCAAGGCACTTGCTGGGACATCTGCCATTCCACACACCATAGTATCTCAGATATCTGCTGGGGCATTGATTGACTTGATTGGTCTCTCTATTGCACTGTCATCAGCCAGTCACACCAGGTGGCCCAGTTTCCTTCCTGCCTTGCCCCTTTTGGGGATATTAGTGGAGTGAGTCTGCTCAAAAGTGAGATCTGTACTTACGACCAGAGCAAAGCGAGAGGGGCAGGGGTTCGGAGATTGAAGAGGGCAGCTTGCGTCATCTCCCCCTTGTGCACTTTTGGAGACGCTAGCCCAGTGTGACCCTCTGCCAGTCACACAAACAGAGTAGAGGTCACAAGGGCTTGGGCCGTCATCTTGTTTGATTCATTGCCTTAGCACAAGTCTCTGGCTAAGGGGGGAAGGAAAACTGCTGTCAGACTGTCCACCTTGTATGCCACCTTAGTTAGTTATTTAGAGTGCCACCGGACTCCTTTTTTGTTTTGCTGAAATAGACAACCATGGCTGTCCCCTGGAACTTAGTTATTTAGCCTCCCTGTGCCACAGTTCCCCACCTGTTCGATGAGGAAATTGGGTGCTGGAACTAGGGTTGCCAGAGGGTGACCGCCCACCCCACCCCCAGGCTTAAAGTGGTTCAATGGCTCTCAACACGCCCACTGTAAAAATTCTTCTAGTGCCATGCCAGGAGTTGTAAGGATAAATACATTAAAGAGTATGAGGTGCTTACACACTGCAATGATGGAGCCAGGATATCAGAGATGGCTGGATGGACATTTGATACAAAAAACATTAGTAGCTATGCTAATGTGCACTCGCTGTGAATGGTGCAGCCAGATCTCTGCAATAGCCTGTATTCTAGGGATGTAAGGAGGAAACCTGTCTGCTTGCTGTGTCAGCAATGAGCCACCTGCCTCTTCAGGGCATCAGCAGAATCGGGATAAATACCTGGAGCAGAATTTGAAAGGAATCTAAAGGGGTAGCCGTGTCAGTCTAGTTCAGCAAAACAAACAAGGAGCCCAGTGGCATGTTTAAAGACTAACACATTTATTTATTGCATGAGCTTTCGTGGGAGAAAATCCCACTTCGTCAGATGCTCTGAAGATGGGGAACGTACAGAATGGGGGGAAATTAAATGCAGGGAAATGTATGACACAGGATCAGGACCGGCTGTAACTCAGGTCAGGAAAGGGAGCTGGACATCCCTGCAGACATTCAGGGACAATCTCTGCTCAGTGTCTGGGAGGGGTCAAAAAGCAACACAATGTCAGGGTGCGTAAAGGATGGAACAAAAAAACATAATGGCTTATGTATATCAATGGAGCGGCTTCATGTGGAATAGCACGTAGTGTGATGGACACTCCAACTCAAAAAGGGTGTAGCAAAATGAAAGGGGATTTGAAGACAGGTGACATGATTGATTAGGGCATGAAGAAAATCTCATATGAAGTGAGATTGAAAAGATTGGGACTGCTTACTTTACAGAGGTAAGGAATAAGTGGGCACATGCTAATGGTAAATAAACCAATGAATGGTCATGAGAAGGTAGATTGGGCACTACCTTTCACCTTTGCCATCATCCAATAATAAGACACATTCGCTGCAAATGAAAGTCCACTCATTTAAACCAAATGTGTTCTTCACAGTGTGCAGTTAGCTTGTGGAACTCACAGCCACAAGAGTCCACTGAGGCTAAGACATTAACTAGATTCAAAAGAGGACTGGACAACATTTCGACTGTGAACCAGAACCACTGCTGCAAGGATTTTTAAAAGAGTTATAAATTATTCTGGTCTAGGGCATGAGCAAACCTTTCACTAATGGGGACTAGGAAGCATCTGAACCTGGAGTCAGGGATTACCAATGTTGTCTACTACAAGGGTTTTCCTCTAAAGCATATGACATTTGTCAGTGTCAGAGGATACTGATCTAGATGGACATTCCCACCTTCCTCTACATAGTAGTCCCTGTGCCTAATTTCCTCATTAAACACAATCTTTAATGATTAATATTATTCATGTTGTTATGTCTTTTTGTTCTGTGCTCTGGGTCTTCAGCCATCGAGCACAGACCTCAGACCGTGCTGGCTGCCTCCCTTGAATTAGAAGATGCCAGCCAGCCTTAGCCAGCTCCTCTTTGCTTCAGTGTTGGCTTGGGAAACCCAGACAGCACTGAAGAGAGAGGAAGGGTGATCTTGTGGTTGAGATATTGGAGGAGGATTGTGGAGATCTGGGTTCCGGCTCTCTCGCAAACCTCCTCTGGGATACTTGGCACGTCACTTAATCTTTCACGGCCTCAGTTCCTCCCGAGTCAAATGGAAATATTAAGGTTTCCTTTCCCTATTTGTACTATAAGCTGGTAGGGATGGAGACAGTCTGTTTCTATGTGTCTGCACAGCACCGGACACAATGGCTGCATCTACACTTGTAAATTAAGTCGACTTAAGGTTGCTTAAATCGACTTAATTTACCCTGCATCTACACTACAGTTTTCTTAAGTCAACTTAAGCAGCTTGCTTAAGTCGACTTAAGGAAAATAAAGTCGACTTAATGAAAATTAAGTCGACTTTATTAAACATCCTTTAAATTCAACATAGTGCTTAAGTCGACTTCCTAGAGTCGACTTAAGCCAATGTAGACGTGGGGTAGCCCTAAATCAACTTAGGGCTAGCCCAGGACTACACCAATGCCCCCCCTGCTGGGGGAGGCACAGGGGCAAAGGTTGAGCCCCCTGGCAGTGGGCAAGGGGTTCCCCCCCAGCCCCCATGGACCTGCCCTAGGTCCCCCTAAGGCCCTAGAAGTCGACCTAGGCATCCAGTATGGACACTCAAGGTCGACTTTGTAAGTTCCCCTTTAAGTCGACTTTAATTTTAAGTGTAGACTCACTAAGTCGACTTAGTTAAAGTCGACTTAAAATTACAAGTGTGGACATAGCCAATGAGAGCCCGACCCCAGTTGACATCTCTAGATGCTAATTATAATAATCAACAAAGTCTAAAGTGATATCAACAGCTACTGAATTTCAGGTATCCAGGAGTTTGTTAGTCAGAGTCAGTGAGGAATGCACTATATTAGAAATGGAAATGTAAAGTAAATTGAGTTCATTCCTTTGGCACACATATAGATTTCTGTAACCTCTATTTCACGATACAATATTTCTAATACATACAACTGGAATAGCGTCCTATCTCTGAGGAATAGACGTGAGTTTGGGAGTAAGATTAAGGTTACCTCTTGTAAATGAGAGCCAATGAAGAGAAATATCTATAGAAGTCTGGGATGTGATTACCCTATTATAGACTTGTATAAACTCTGGGAAGTTACATGCCTGATATATACCAGGACCTGTCACATTCTTCTGTGAGGGAAGAAAAAGAAACAAACACGAGTAAATTTCAGGTCTACACTGGAAACTGATCAACTAGTAAAAGCCTAGCTTGCTCTAAACTCCAAAGTTTCATCAGAACAGACTTTCTTATCATTCTGCCTACAACATATATGATTCTTTATTAGCATCTTCCACAGTAATCCCAGCAAAACTGAAGAAAAAAGTGTCAGATCAAAAGGGGGAGTTTGAAAGAAGGCAGTTAAGCAGGTTGCAGGGATTCTAATGATTGCTTCCTTCATTCTCTGAGTGTCATACACAACATCTCTAAGCCCAGCAAAGAGCATAAGCCACACAAATAGTCATATTTGTTAACATTCATGTGACTCTTTCGTCTGAGCTGTATTTCCTTGAGTATGCCACAATGAAGAGTTTCTTTTAATAGGGATCAACCAGGAAAAACAACTGTGAGGGACTTCTCTCTCTCTCTCTTTCTCTCTCTTTCTCTCACTCTCTCTCTAAACCTTTTACACTGCGGTTGAACAAGCCTCTGGATAAAGACTTTATCCAAAAACCCCCTCTTTAAAGTTATTTCAAATTTCTCTGCAAGGCTTTCAGAAATCTGTTTGTTTGAGGGCAGAATTAGATGTGACCGGCGTTTTATTGTGACATAAAACCATATTTCTTCCCTGGAAGATTAAAAAATAAAATCGGTTAATAAGAAAAGCTGTCAGCAACAGAAAATGGCTGACATAATCCGTTTATCCTCCGAGCAATAAAGATATTGGTCCTTGGGAGTCTATCCTCTCTCTCATGTTATTTCGCCCAAAACATTATCTTCCCAGCATTCTGATGGATTAAGAAGTCATATGGGAGATAGCAGGGAAATGACAGATACAAAAAAAAATAATATCCTTTCATTTCCCCTCCTCCCTGCACACTCTCTCTTTCTTTCTCTCGCCAACCGCTCCTTCCCCCCCACCTCTCTCTTTCTGGGTCCCCTTGGAAAAGTGGTGGATCTGTTTATTCCCAGAATTCCCAAGCTTTGTTGATAATCCTAATGGGTTAACCCTGAGTTGATGGTGCAAAGCAACACAGAACTTTCTATATACTACACACACATCAGTGCTAAGAACACAGCCGTGTGGTAATACATATTTTTAGGCGTCTGTCTGTCTAGCTAGTTTCTTATCTGCTACCATCACCATTATAGCTAAGCACCTCATGAGTATTTAGAAATAAGAATCACAGTGCCTCTTTTTCTGTGCCTTCTCATTTTGCAGAAGACCTAGTATGATTAGTTTACAGGGCTCTTGTGGGATTTGTTTGTTTGCTCGCTTGTTCAAGCATGTGAACAAACTCAGGGAGGGAAGATGATGTCAAAGAAAGGAGTTTTGCTTTCGGTTCTGAGGGGAGCAAGGGCCGTGATCATTCCTGTCTCTTCTGGGAGTGAGCTCCAGAGGCTAAGTTTAGTTCCTGGGGAAGTTCTCTCCTAGCCTCCTCTCATTGGTCCATCGTCTCATGGCTCCAGTGAAACATCGCTGCCATGGGAGATCATGGCTGTGGAGGGTCATTTTCTTACATATCTAGTTAAAGTCCTATGATGGACTTGGAAATGAGGGAAGAGCCCTTGAAATGAACTATGTGCAGTGGGGAGCCATTGCAGAAAGCAGATTCCAGGGTGAAATGATCTCAGCAGCCTGCATCAACAGGCAGATGAGCTGCTCTCTTTTGTACCTGGAGCTTTCTTGAGTCATGTGACTTCATTCCTGACCATAAGTGGAACTTCTCATGCCTGGAGATCATGGATGGATGGATCGCTGTGGCCAGGCTGGCATCTGGGAGGGAGGGGTGCAGTCTTGAGCCAGTGAAAGGGGGGGTGATTATGCTGCTGTGGTGATTTGAGCTACAGACTGACATCATTGTCTGAGAACAAGTGTTCTGAGCAAAGGGGATATTATACCAGAGAAGTGTTCTTAAATGTTTCTGCAGTCTGGGTAAGTCTGGTGAGTTCAGAGGAGGGCAACAAAGATGATTAGGGGGCTGGAGCACATGACTTATGGAAAGGCTGAGGGAACTAGGCTTTTCTGGTCTGCAGAAACGAATAAAGAGAGGAGATTTGATAGCGGTCTTTAACTACCTGAAAGGCAGAGGCAGCTTTTGGGGTGGGCGAAGCAGGCGCAGACCTAGGGTCCCAAGCAGTAAGGGGCCCCATCACCTGCTTTGCCTACCCTAAAAGCCGCATCTGCCTAGGTCAGCAACAGGAGGAGGACCTGGTCCATGAAGCCAGGGCTGCATGAGGAGATGTGGGGCCGGAGGGCAGAGCTGGGGTGGCGAGGGGTCACCAGCAGCAGGGGAGGTAGAGCCACAGAGGGGGGCCCCCTGCGGGCCTATAGGGGCCCTGCAATGGACTTTTGCCTGAGGCCCCCAATAGCCAAAGGCCGTCTCTGCTGAAAGGCTATTCCATGGAGAATGGAGCTAGGTTATTCTCAGAGGTAGATGCCTAAACAAAGAGCAAGGGTCTCAGTTGAATATTAGGGGAAAAGAATTTCCCTGGAAGGGTGATGAAGCACTGGAATGGGTTACCTAGAGAGGTGCTGGAAACTCCATCCTTAGAGGTTTTTAAGGTGTCCTGACAAAGCCCTGGCTGAGAGGATTTAGTTGGGGTTGGTCCTGCTTTGAGCAGAGGGTGAGACTAGACGACCAGCTGAGGTTCCTTCCAAGTTCCAACCTTCATCTTCTATGATTCTATTCAGGTTCTTGTATCACTTTCCAACCAGCATCACCTCCATGTTTCTGGGGTTCAGTTTTGACTAGCTGCTCTTCATCTGGAGGCTGACCTTCACCCGGTATTAATGGCTGAACTTTCCAGTTGACATAAAAGTGATCGAGAGCTGAGTGCTGTCTGCAGAGTGCTGGCCCTTCATCCCTTGTCGTTCCACCTGCCTCCACTTGTCTTCAAGGAGATGGGGAAACAACTGGTACCTGTGGGATTTGGCAGGCAATGGCCCTGGAGGTGGAGGGACAGCTGCCCATAAGAATCCTCTAGGATCAGCCTGAAAGGAGGGAACTGTGCAATTCCTCTGTGTTCCATCCACCCGTAGAGCCACATGCAGTGAACAATTGTATCGGAAGTCCCAGCAGGTGAAGATAGAAGTACTTCCTTTGCTCAAGGACAGAACTTGTCTCCACCAGACGCGTCGTGGTCTGGAGTGTGCCTCAGAGGGATACCAGCCATACTGGCCAGGCTGCTGTTTTCTAGATTCCCAATTACCTTGCACAGGAAGTTTTGCAAGGTCTTTAGTATCAAACAGTGGTTTCTTTGCTACTGATTGGACTATAGTAACTTTCAGGTTAGGGTTCATGTTCTGCTTGTGACAGGAAGTGTTGACAGTCTCTGTTAGTAGTGGATCCCTGGTGTCCTCTTTCTTTTACAGTCTAAGAAGGGCAGTGGTCAGACTCAAAGGTTTGAGATCAGTGACAGAGAGGAAGGCTGAGTCCACTTAAGGTCAGTAGGATGGTCTAAGGCCAGGGATTCAGAAAATTGGAAATTAATTCCCAGCTCTGCCACAGATTCCCCAAGTGAGCTTGGTGAGCAAGCCCCTCATTTTAAGAGTCCTGCCCTACCTCCCAGGGTGCTAAGAGGATCCATTGACATCTGTGAGACAGCCAGATACATTAGAGAAGGAGCCAGATAAGAAACAAGAGGCAATGCTTGTAAATTCATGGCAGCTAGAGGTGCCATCTGGCGTCTGGTCTTAGGAGCCAATTTGTTATCGAGAGAAGTTTTATGGGGCATAACTTAGCTGCCCCTCAGGCAGGTTTGGCTTCCTTTGCCTTCTTGATGGCAATGACACAGGTTTGCAGAAATTCCTTGTCTGAGTCCATCTGCTGCAGAGTGCGCTTCCCCCACAGACCCTCAAGTTTTCTTTCCTCTTGCTTCTTCTGTTGTAGATTGTTTGAGAACCAGGGATCTCTGTGTCCCTGGGACGGGAGGTAATTACAGTAGCAGTGAGGGGTTGTCCACTGATTCTTCTATTTCTGGGCCTCTTGGTGGATAAAGGTAGTTAAAAGTAAATTTTGGAACATGGCTCAGTTTTTTGAGGGGCCAGATCACTATGGGGTGAGGAAAAGAAAACACCTGTTTCCACATGAAGGAGGAATTCCACTATTTTTTTTTTTGGCTTTTGGCTTTTGGAATCCATGATAAAATGAAAAACATTTCTGTTACACTGAAACATTTTGCTTGGTTTTTTTAAATTTATTTTATTCATGGGGGGAAAATAAGGAGAAACATTGTCCAACTCCAGTCTATTAAGTGCTCCCATACTTCATTAACATAGCATTAAGATTTTCCATTGGTGCCCTTCTAGAATGCGGAAGACTACACTTAAACCTATGAAAACCAGAAAATACAAAGTTAAGGTAGACAGCAGCCCCACAATACAACCTTAACTCTGCCCCCTGCAGCTGCCAATGGCTACCAAGAACGTTTCAGAAAGGATGGTGCAAAAGTTAGCAAATGTCAAGGGAAGTGGTGGATTCTCCAACTCTTTGTATCTTCAAATCAAGACTGAATGCTTTTGGTAAGATGCTTTAATCAAACACAACACAGAAGTAACTAGATGAAATTCTCTGGCCTGTGTTGTACAGGAGATCAGACCGGATGGTCCTTTCTGGTCTTAAATTCCATGCATCTACAAGAAGTAGATATGAGGAAGAACTAAGAGAACGTGCTGTTGTTTTATGTTGTGTTGCCCAAATTTGAACTGCTGCATTCCTCTACATGCACCCCAGCTGCCTTCACTGAGTTAGCTGTAGCTTTATTGAATGGTGGTGGGATCAGTTTGAGCAGCATGACGGAGCTGTAACTGTGATACAGTGAAGTGCATGTGCACCTCGAGGGACAAAGTCTGCCTCATTTCGGTGCTGGGTGTGGTAGGATATGTCAGTAGTAATGTACAGCTTTTTTCAGCATGAGGATTATCATTAATCTGGTTTAGTGAAGGGTAAGTGAAGGTGATGTCCCTGAAATAATCTTCACAGTAAAGGGGAAATAATGTTTTGCATATCTGGGGTGATTTGTGTGGAAGAGGCTCAGTATTTGAGCCCCAATGTTCCCTAGCTCTCCACCAAAAAGTTGTAAGACTCAGAAAATGTCATGAGTAGCTTATGTGAGTGGGTTGAGTATGAAGATCCCCTTACCCAAATGACCCAGCAACTTGCTTTCCTCTGTTAATGTTCAGTTCCATTCTTCAGAAAACCTGGGAAGAATATGTATGAGTCATGTTTGCAGGTAAATGGGGAACGGTTTTCCCATTCCTGGTTAACTTTTGAGATATCAAAAAATTTTCCAGTCCCAAATTGCAATGAAGTCAAAAATCTCAAAAAAAATTTCATGAACCAAAAATCGGAAAATATATATATATGGGTGAATCTCAATGTTTCATTTTGATGATGTCAAAACATTTCATTTCAGCCTTAACCAATGTTATTTTTAAGTCATTTACTATTATTAGCTTAAATTTTCAAATGAAAAGTCATTTGAAACAGCCAAAAGAGAATTTTTCACTTAGAAAATGTCAGTGTGAAACATTTTGACTATTCCAAAATGTTTTAAAATACATTTTTTGAGTCAGAAAAAGTGTTGAAATTGAGCTTTTCCCACAAAAAGTTTTGGTCTCAACAAATCAGTGTTTTCCAGAAAAAACATTTTGTGGAAAAATTTCCACAAAGTTGTAGTAATGATTGCATTATGCTAAGTATTTAGTAGACTCTTCCATCTTTCCTCTATCTAAATAATGCTAATTTCCTTGACAGTATTTCTAAAGTAAAATCCAAGTCAACATGTGGATTTTAGACTCATAAACTTTAAGGTCAGAAAGGACCACTATGATCATCCAGTCTGACCTGCTGCACAATGAAGACCGCAAAACTTCACCCACCCACTCCTGTAATAAACCTCTAACCTAGGACTGAGTTATTTAAGTCCTCAAATCATGGTTTAAAGACTTTAAGGTACAGAGAATCCACCAGCAAGTGAGCTGTGCCCCACAATACAGAGGAAGGTAAAAAAATACCCAGAACCTTTGTCCATCTGCCTAAAGAGGAATGTCCTTCCCACCCCCAAATATGGTGATCAGATAAACCTGGAGCATGCGGGCAAGACTCACCAGCCAGACACCCAAGAAAGAATTCTCTGTAATAACTCAGGCTATGTCTATACTTGTTAATTTAAGTCAACTTAGCATGTCCACACTTAAATTTTAAGTCGACTTTCAGGGGACCCTACAAAGTCGACCTAGAGCGTCCACACTGGATGCCTAGGTTGACTTCTAGAGGCTAGGTGGACCTGGGACTGGTCCAAGGTGGCAGGGGGGCACCCCTTGCCAAGTGCCAGGGGGCTCAGCCTTTGCCCCTTTGTACCTGGTACAATGGGGCAAAGGGGGACAGGGACCCTGGCAGGGCATAGTGGCAGGGTGGGCAGGGCTCTGCCCTGCCCTTTGGGGGGGCATGCCAGGCTCTCCCTGTGCCAGCCACCGTGGCAGGGAGGGCAGTGAGGAAGTCCTGGAGAGCCCTAAGTCGTCTTAGACTTAGGGCTACTCCACGTCTACACTGGCTTAAGTTGACTTTAGAAAGTCGACTTAAGCAGAAGGTCAACTTAAAATGAGGTTTAATAAAGTCAACTTAAATTTTCCTTAAGTTGACTTAAGCAGTTGGAAGTGTAGTGTAGACGCTGAGTAAATTAAGTCGACTTAAGCAAGCTTAAGTCGAGTTAATTTACAAGTGTAGATGCACCCTCAGAACCCACCCCTTCTAATGTGCCATTTCAGACCATTGGTGTATCTACCACCAGTAGTCAAAGATTAGTCAATTGCCAAACTAGGCCATCCATCATACATACCCTCCATAAATGTATCAAGCTCAATTTTGAAATCAGCTAGGTTTATTGCCCCACAGCTCCCCTTGGAAGGGTCTTTCAGAACTTTACTCCTCTGATGGTTAGAAACCTGCATCTAATTTTAAGTCTAAACTTTGTGATGGACAGTTTACATCTACTTATTCTTGTGTCCGCATTGGCACTGAACTCAAATAATTCTTCTCTTTTTGAGTATTTTCAAATATTACTTGTAAACCAGAAACATCGGTACCAGCCAGAACTTCCAAATGGCACCGTAGTGAAAGGCAAGGAACCTGCAGAACATGCAATCTGTGAAGAGCGCTAGTGGGCCTGACCTCATAGCATGCAGGCACTGCTAAGTCTCAATTTCCACAGCATGTCTTCTTCAGCCACACAAAGCCGGTTACAGCAAACTACCTGGGAATTACTACCTGGCTATTAACAGAGCCTTCGTCTTGCTACAAATGCCCCTTTCATTTTCTTTGACTTGAGCAAATGAGGCACAGCCATTGAGTTCTAAACTTAACCTTGACTGGCTTTCAATATTGCTGTCTCAGAGGGACTATGTGTGCCATGCACTAGCTGAGAGAAATCCTGAGTGGCTGAGGTCAGTTTGGGAAGGATCGAAGCCATAGTCTGACCTTGAGGTGTTCAGAAAATCGGTTAGATGGACCAGGCAATTTTGTTAACAGCTAATTTGGACTGTATCGTGGGACTGCTTTGTCAAATCCCTGCAAATTTGGATCACTAATGTACCCCACACCACCATGAGACCCAGGAAATCGCAAGGTGATCCAAGTGAATGTCGACATTAGAGCATTGAGAATGGTCAAGCTTTAAACATCGTGATGCTCTGTCTTACCCATAGCATAGCCAGTGGTCCACTATAATTGATCTGTCTCTCTCTGCAGCCAGCCATTAAGGAAAGGGCTTGTGCCCCTGTGAAACCAGCACAAACAAAAATAGTGCCTGGCTCTCCCCACCAGGGTTTGCTTCTGCTGTCCCTGTCCGCTGCCATCAGAACAGCAGTCTGCTCCATCCCTCACTTCCACATGGCCATGCACAGTAATACTTGCAATGTCCTCATGGCAGCAGGCAGTGCCATAAGCCAGAAGCAGTTCAGGGCCATCTAGGGGAAGGGAGAGAGAAAGAGAGCTATACAGGCCAACATGCCAGCTGCTCTTGGGAAAGCAGATAACCCTTGGTGTTCTCTGCCCTTGCTGGCTGTGCCCAGCACATTGATGAATGATGGTTCCCAGGCAGTAATCCAGCAATTGCCGGAGGTAAAACATGACCAAGCAAAATATGTGAGTGCATGGGAAACCTAGGCAGACTTAGTATCAGGTAGCTGTGTCAGGACCACCTTATACTGATTACCTAATAAATAGAGCTCTCTGGCTTGGCTAATTGGAAGGAGGATGTATATGTTTGCTTCCATGTGCATAAATGTGTCAGTGACGCCTCAAGCAGTGGTTTTCAAACTTAGGGCTGGGCCCCAGTACTGGGTCGCAGACCCTCAGGCACTGGGTTGCAGCACATCCTGCTGCCGCTGCCAAAAGACTGGAGTACATTGCTCAAAGATGTAATTGTTGGGTCACGGGCATAAATGATTTTTTTTCAATTGGGTCCCAAGAAAAAGAGTTTGAAGTACGTGATTACTATGGAATTCAGTGTATTACATTTTGTATTGATTTCTATTGTCATTTAAAATACAGACATTAGCCTACGGTTATAATCATATGAAGCCTCAGTCATCCCTGAAAAGAAAGAAAGAAAGAAAGAAAGAAAGAAAGAAAGAAAGAAAGAAAAAGAAAGAAAGAAAGAAAGAAATCACAAGAGGTTAAAACAGCATCGGATTAAGCTTTCTGGGGATGTGGGGCTGCTAACTCTTGTGGGCCTTCCCCCATACCCCGCCAGAGGACTTAGGGGGCCTGGAGCAGATTTGATGTGAGGGGCCCCCCTCACTGTTCCATACATACAAGTCATGAGGCAGGTGTCAGGACAGGGGGCCCCTCCGTGGTGGGGGCCCGGAGCAAGTTGCCCCTGTAGCCCCCCCTCTGGGTGGCCCTGCCTCCCCCCTCATCATGGCGGCACCCAGTCTGGGAGTGGGATGCTGCTCGGCACTTGAGGGCTCAGCTGGCATGCAGTGTGGCCTTCAATGGCGGCGTTCCAGGATCAGGAGCACTTATGGGTTGCCGTGCCAGGGTCCCTGGGGGCCTAGCAAAGGAGACCAGCCATTTGAGCCGGAGCTGCGGGGGCCTCGGTGCAGTGGTCCGACAGCACTTCTGGCCCTGGGGGGCTGCCTCCAGAGGCCACACTGCATGCCAGCTGTATTTTGTCATCAGTTTATTCCTCATGGAACCCTGCCTCTGCAGTTCTACTGGTAAACATGCAACATAATGAAAGGAGGATGGGGAAAAGCTACAAAGACACACAGAGAAAGATAGAGAGACAGAAGGATGAAAAGGACAACTGGAGCCATGAAAATAAGCCAACTACGGCCGTCGTCAGTCTAAATGTAGATAAGTATTGTACTGAAAACAAAGATTTCTTGTACTTTGTAGATAGAGACGTGTTTTGTTACAGGATGCTTTGTATGGAATTGGGTCACAGTAGAATATGAGCCAACTCCCCCGCCTTCCTCCCTCCCTTCTCTCAACCTCCCTTTCTGCCTGCCTATCCTTTGAATCTGGAGCCAAATCTCAAGGGTAACTGAGTAGAAATTACTACCGTTTTGCTGGTTTCCCTTGGCTGGTATTTTCTCCTCATTCTTGGGGTGACACTCTGATCTCGCTGTGAGTCATGTATTAACTAATGTCATTGATTATTAGCTAATCTTTTCCAGCTCTCTGTTTTCAAACCTTTCCATGGGAAGGCATATGTATGCAGAAGGATGCTCATCTGGGATGGCAAATATGGGAATGATGGTCAGTTTGGAACTTTACGTTCCTTTTCTTTCTGTCCTTGTTTCTTTATCAGCGATCCTGGTCTGGTCCGTATAGGGCACCAATCAACTTGGCATCTGAGCATCTTCCAGGCTGTATTAGAAAATGTGACCGACTCCATTCCTCTGCTCAGGGAGGAAAACCGTGTATAGATTTTTTTTGCGATTGTTATGACGCGCTAACGGCCTGTGTTTCTCCTTAGCAAAATAATATCAAATGGAAAGCGGCCAGGCCAGAGGTGGTTTTTAATTCCTGCAGGTGGGAGTCGCACAGTCCTGGACCGACCCTTGAATCCAGCTCTGCCCTGGCAGGTGGTTCCATTGTCCCAGGGGAGTAGAACTGACAGCTGAGACCTTGACCCCAGATTATAAGATGAGCTTTTAAGAATCCCAGGCTAGTTCATTACAAGGTCTTGAAGATGAGGGCTGAGCTCTTGAATGTGCCCCAATGTCTGTGGAATGTGGCCTTTGTCATGTCATCCATGTATCGAATTCTTAAAAGCACAACTTCATCTCCCTTATTTCCCCCTTTCATTCCCTATGCTTTGTGTTCCTCAGAATAAATGTGTTGGCTCCTGTGAAAATGTGAGGTCTGGAAACAGCCACCAAATGTAAAGTGCAAGGGGTGCAATGTCGAACTCTCAGCCCAGGGGGTTGGAGGGTGATGGTGGCTTTAAACCACTTTTACTCCCTCTCGATCCTGGGCTGCTCTGGGGGCTGGAAGCAGCCCTGAAGGTCTGTACTGCCCAGAATTCATTAGTACTGCATGATGTGACCCCACCCCAACATAAACTTTGAACCCTGCCTCCACACCCAGCATAGGAGGGGATCCATGTAGGACAACCTGATGGCAGTCTCCATGGTGTCAATAAAGAGACTCAATACAACTATTAAAAGTTACTGTCATAAGTTCCCTGAGGCTGAGGGACATATCCCAGCCTATATGAATTAGGTATGGAAAATTCATATCCCAGGAGACGATGCTTGTCCGAGCAGAGCACATAGTGTAATAAATACACAAAATATAGACATTTTGCAGCTGTTTGCTGCACCAAAGAAGTCAGGGTGTTGGCTCATATTACAGACCATCAGAAGCCATTGCTTCTGGGATCATGTGATGAGACACAGGCTGCCTGGAGAATGAAACCTGAACATGTAAGTAAGACTCACCAGCCAGACACCCAAGAAAGAATTCTCTATAATAACTCAGAACCCACCCCATCTAATGTGCCATCTCAGGCCATCGGCATAGCCACGGCCAGTAGTCAAAAATCGGTCAATTGCCAAACTAGGCCATCCCACCAAACTATCCCCTCCATAAAATTGTCAAGCTCAGTTTTGAAGCCAGCTAGGTTGTTTGCCCCCAGAGCTCCCCTTGGAAGGCTGTTCCAGAAATACTTAAGAAGGGTCATATATATAGTCCTGTTTTGCTTTGTCAATGCCCTAGATCATACCAGATACATGGGCGATGGTCCATCCCTGGAGCTCTTTCTAGGACCTTATTTCCCCACCCTGTAAAATATTAGCTGTTCAAGAGATATCTCCCAGGTGAACATGCGGTTCTCCAACAAATCCCAAAAAAAGACCAGCCAAAGCTTGAGCCCTCAAAGCAGCAACCACCAGCATTATGGGGAAGGCATTTATTTAAAGGACTTGAAAGGTTTCAAATGAAAAGACAAAAGGGTCTTTTGGCTGAGGGGTTTTCTGAGAGCCACTGTACTTTATCACCTCCTCCTTTTCTGTATAGGTCACTAACCCCCATAGACAAATACTGTCTCAATTGTGGCCTTGCCTAGATTAGGAGGAGAGAGCCAGTTAGCAAAATTGAATCCGTTTGAAAGATTAACACCGTCCTAGCCCCAGTGTAGACACAGTTTAGCAGATTTAGCTTAATTTTATGAAGTTAAATTATAGCCCAGACAGAATACAAAACCTAGTCTCTGTTGACTTAACTGGACAGTGGATCCAAGGTGAAGTGTGGGATGTTAAACTAGACCCAAGATGAAGTCTGGGACATAAACAGCAAGTCAGTCTCTGAGTGCCACTGTGGTCTGGTCTAGGCACAGATTTTATGCCAGTTTAACTGTCAGTTAGGGGAGTGATTTTTATACCAAAATATATTTAAACCAGTCCAGCTCATGAGTGGACACAGTATAAAGGTTCCCTAGACTGGTATAGCGTATTCCCCTTCTCTGATAAGAATAAACTATGCCAATATAAGCACCAATATACTGGTATAATTGCATTCACACTAGGTGGGTGTTGTACAATCTTAGCTAGACCGGTATAGTTAAGTAGTATTATTGTGAGGAATAGAAAAGGCCTGACGCTATTGCTACCTTTGAATTTTTCTTCCCCATATCTAAAATTAAATTTCCAATAGCTTTGCTAGGTACATATTAGAAACAGTCTGGGATTTTCCTGCTAAATGGATTTTTTTTTTTTAACAGAAAATACCATTTCTGCAAAATTAAAATGTTGTGAAGGTAAATGTGAGATGCAGTCCTTTTGAGGAACCTGGCCTAAAGAGAAAAATAGAGAGACGAGATGCCCAGGAGGCACAGTGGCAGCTGAGGGGGGCACAGGTCAATGCCAAGCCAAGAGGAAATCAAATGCTTTGATTCAGTTCAACAAATGAAAGTGACCCCTTTTGACATTTCCCAATCAACACTATTCAGAAGATTCTGTTCTGTGAAAAAGTTTGGTGTTTCAACTTTTCATCCTGAGTTGGGACAAAAACAAATGTACAAATATCAGCATTTCCCTCAGCATTTTCAACCATCTGTAATATATACCAAGGTGTAATCATTATCTGTCTCTCCCATATAAGCTTTCTATCTATCTATCTATCTATCTATCTATCTATCTATCTATCTATCTATCTATCTAT